>APFE031073851.1:7362-18706 GCA_000404065.3 Pinus taeda | reverse complement strand
CCTTACTCTATTTTCTTATTAATAAAGATAGATGACTACTCTTATGGTTCCATTTCCATTTGTCCTATGAATGATTAATGTGAATTGTATCCTTCCTGACTGATACATAGTTGTTTTTAGTAGATTTTACACTCGTGTTTGCTCTCTCTTTGCTTGTGCAGGTGTCCGTCCCCGAGGATAGTGGGGGACTGTGATCGGCTAGAGCGAAGGAGCGAGAGGATCATCTCTTCGACAAACATAGCATTGGAATCCAAGTAGGTTTCTTTTACCCACTTGTTAATTACAACTAGGAACCTGCAGTGTAGCATTGTTTGATTGTTGCTAGACCCCCTTTGGGCTAGTAGGGATCGCCTCTATCCGTAGAGGGGATTTACCTCTCCAACAATTTTGGGCTAGTAGGGATCGCCTCTATCCGTAGAGGGGATTTACCTCTCCAACAGTATGCTGACCACCTGTTTTCAAATGGAAAGGACCACTAGCACATGTGAAATCCCCAGGAATACGTTTTTCTGTTTACACAAAGAAATACACCAAAGTAGTGAGAATTTTCGCCAAGGTGGACTTCAAATGATATTGAATCCGACTTAAAATCCTATCGGGTCCGTTATTGCATCCTATCACAAGTAACAAGCGCTACAATCATAATCCCTTTGTATGTGGTCCATAATGAGATTACACAGAAATACATAGGAAAACGCTTATTGTTGGACTTCAAAGTTTATACAGCCGCATCTATAATTCCTTTCGGGTCCACCCTGATCGCAATCGCATATCGCATGGCGGATAGCCCCCTTTGTACTTGGTTCCATTCCTCCACCGATCGTTGATCGTCGATATCAGCGCATCACATATCGCATGATCCACGGTCCATTGGCATCACCCCTTTATATGTTGCGATGTGATATTGTGATGCGATAAGTCGCAATTGCATATCGTTGAGTCTTCGGACCTTTGGCAAGTCCTTCCCTTGAAAACCTACGATGCGATGGTGTAATCGCCACTCGATGAATGGTTCGTGCTGTGTCGCCAATTGGAGTCGCATTTCCCCTCGAGCAGTCCCCAATACACTCCACCGATGCGATATCGCCGAACCCTCCGACGCAATCCACTGATTTGATCTGGACTGTTAATTAGTCCAATTTGACGGCTCCTGTGCAACACCATTTGAACCTCCACTTAGCTCTGGTTTTTCCAATTCTTAGTGTTTTTCCATGCAATAGTGTTTTCCGATATTTAAAGACTTAGAGGTTTAGAGGGTTTAAGATCCATTTTGGATCACGCCTTCCCACTGAAAAGCTTTTGGACCACCAAAAGTTGGTTTTAGCATTCGAGCAAGTGAGGATACTGCGCCCTCACTTGTCCAATTTCCATCCATCAAACTCTGCTTGGATTTGAACCTTTGAGTCCCACTCTCAGGTACTCAATGTAGGAATTTACAGGGTAAGTTCCTCAGACAGAACACCAAAGGACACCACTCACAAACAGATCACAGATCAATACACCAGTATTTTTGATGTGGTTAAAACCCTCAAAGAGGGAAAAAATCCGGCCTGTGCCAACGTGGCTACTACAGGCAATTTATTAAATAAAGAATGAAAATTTACATAAGCTTCTCTCATGCACGGTTAACCTACAAATGACCCTCCATGCGCTTTAAATAGAATTCATGGACCAATCGGGTGTCAAGCCACGGATCAAGTGTCGGTAATACCGAGGAGAGAATGAACCGTCGGATCACTACATATCGTGACCGTCGGATTGTAAGTTACAAATGTACATAGTAAAGAAACACACTTTACCTAACTCTATACTAGACCAAGTTATACTTAACTATTCTTATGTGTCGGAATATCCTAACAGTTGGGACAATCATGGGTTCCTTAATGATGCAGGGGGATGACATTGGGGCCCTAGGAACTAGGTTGATGGCCATAATGACAAGGGGTAGAGCATGTTTGGATTTTGCCCACATGCTAAATTTTTATGTCTCGGCCATCTTTTGAATTTTATGGTACATTTGATGTTGTAAGTGGCTAAATTAAGTTTTTAACTTTTCTTTTTAGTTGTGTCAACCTTCGGGGCACTGTTTCAGGCTCGACCAAAGTGTGGACAAAGGGAGGGGGAGGCTAACTCCTTGTGGAGCTAATGGAAAAATGTGGAGCCGAATGGGAAAAACATGAAATGGGGTTATAATTAGTGGAGGGGAGTGAGATATATGCTGTTGGGGAGCGGGGCCATGCAACCAAAGTCAGGGTTTCCCACATAGTGCAACTCCTAAAGCTAGTAGCCAATAAAGGAGATCCCACAGGACTCAGATACAAGATTAAACACCAATTTGGGACAAGGGAACAAGAGTACAATCCAAGTCCATTCTTTCCGTCGAAGCCCCCCCACTAATCCATGTCCAAAATATCGAAGGAAAGCAAGCAAAAGTATCCAATTACATAATGAAAAGCTATACCTTTGGGATAGGAAGGCCAACCTTCAAATATACGATCATAACAGATGGGCAAGAGCACATAATGGCTGGCTGAGGTGGCAGAGAAAAGTGGCATATCAAGTTTATCTGGTGGTTGGAAGGGGTTGCTGGTTGCCGACTGAAGACAAATCTAGGAGAAAATTCTCCTACAGGGGTCACTCACTGGTGGTGGGTAACATTTGGCTCCAACTGGGGCATGAGCTCTCAGTAGAGTGCACGAATCACGTACTCGAACGGGGAGGTCATGAGAACATCAACAATCTCCTGGGACTGTAGACCTATTTCCTACACATCAAAGACTAAGCACATTGGGCAACATGTTTTTATGGTGTCCCTTAATCACCCATGCTTTTGTTAGGCCATAAAACTGATAGGAAATAAAATAAATGCAATTTTAGTTTAAATGTGCCTAATCTAGCATGATAACATAATATGATGTTAGTTCTAATGCAAAAATCAATATGCAATGCATCCTACTCTAACATGCATATAATACAATGTCAAGTGTCAAGGAAAGGGGTGATACAACTTATTTTGACCAACTCTGGCCAAAGTTTGTCATCAAGTCTAGCAATGTAATAATAACCCTCACCAACCTTGCCATGAGTCTTGACAAGGAAAGGATTTTTATCAACCAACACAACATCCCCTACTTTGAATTCCTTTTTAGGCTTCCACTTCTTGCTTTGTTTTTGATTAGGCCTTTTGAGAATGGAGACTTCTTGAGAGGGAAGGATAGGGGTTGTTTCTCAGCTTCGGGAATCTTATAATATGGACTAGGGTTAGGATTTACCACACGAGTTGGGTATATAGGCTCCCTGTAAAAGATAAAAGGGTTCCATCGGGTTGCGGGATAGTGGCATAAGATAAATCCATTTGAAGTTGACCTCCCACAGTAGCATCCCATTTCCTAGACAATAACATTCCCCACACATCAGGTATATCAATGACCGCAACATCCATGAGTAATGATATGCCTGGGTTCATAGCTAATGACACTTTAAGATCCTTTATAAGGCCCTCAACCTGAACAGACTTGGAGTCGAAACCAAACACATTCTTATACTTTCGAGTAATGTTGAGATTGAGTCTTCATAACTTTCAATGACATGATGTTTGTAGAAGCCCCAAAATCTAACATGCAATTGTGCAAGAGGAGATCATTAATGGCTAAGGTGAGCAAGAATGGCTCATGCCTAGGGTTAGTATTGGAGAGGTGTATGTTTTGTAATGTGATTGGTGGGTCCTCTTCCTCAAACCCAAAAGCTTTCTTAACCTACCATCTTTGGGATGGAGCTCAACTAACTCCTTTATAGGAACTTGCATGGTCATCTTCCCTATGGCAACACCTACATCAATGTTCAGTTCAACCTCATTCTTTTTAGTCTTGTGCTTGGGTTCCCCTTTGCGAGTATCATTTTTTATGTTATCTTTCTTGGGAGGATCCTTCTTTGTGGGTTCCTTAGGAGGAGGTTGTTTAAGAAGAGGCTGTTGAGGTAAATATTCCTTTTTTTAGGTTCTTCGAAGCTTGTTGAGGGGTTCTTATCATTCTTTCTTGAGTATTGAACTCCTTTGAATCTCCCACCATCATCAGCGTTGAGGATAGGTTCATCTTTTTCATTTTCAAGTGTTACTTTAATTAGAGGATGAGTCTATGTGCCACCTAACATGACATTGAAGGCTCGGGTTTCAACTATATATGTTTGGCTCGGGTTTCAGCCATATTTGTTTTCTCACCACCCTCGTCATCTTCACTTTCTTCATTATCACTTTGTTCATCTTCGAAAGATGACTCTTCTTGTTTCACAACATTGGTTGGGGCCTGTTGTCGCTTAAATTGTACAAGCGAGATGCGGCAACGAGCAAGGCTGGGGCTGTCACTCTAATCCCTACCCTCTCTGTTCTAGCTGTCTCCCTATAGCAGGCTATGGGGGGTAGTCCTTATGAAATGTGAAGATGGAAAGACCTGTTGGCAACCAACAAGTCCGAGAGACACAACTAAATGGCCTAGCAACTTGGTTAATTTAGCAAGTTCAATGATTAGATTAGATTATCTTGAAAGACCAGTGCCTTAATGGGTTCAAATACTTGCTTTACATTAATTATATACCAAGCCACCAGATGAACAATTGATGCCTTAGGATGCTTCACTATCCTACATGAAATGCAACACCTAAAAGCTAAGTGAAAATGCAAGATCTTGGTTTGTTGTAGATTAGATGCCTAACTAGGTAAAATCCTTTCCCTTAGCTGTTTTGAAACTAGTCTCTAGAGTAGGTTGTGGAGAGAAACCTAGGAAAAATAGCAATGGCTATATTAACGATACCTTCCCTGGAAATCTAACCACCCGATGCCTCCTGCGTTGCAGAATTTATGGCTCTGAGGATTGCAAGGTCACTGTGTTAACCACTAAAGATGGTCTAGACTTCGCAAACTAGATGAGAAAGGTGGTCCTAAAAGAGTCTTTCAACCAAGCTTATTCTTGGAGGTAAACTAATTAAATGCAAGGCTAATCCTAGGATGCAAAATGCAAGATGAGAGATTTACTTTTAGTGAGATTTGTTAAATGTCTTAAGCACTTAAATTACAACAATATTCAATTTAGGACAACGAAGTACTTAATCAATGTGTAATGACAATCTTCAGTAAAAGAGGAAATGCTCAATGAAACAAGATAGGAGGCAGCAAGGATACCATTAGACACTTTTCTCATGAAATAAACAAATTCAATGCTTTTGTCAACAATGCTAGAATGCCAATCAATACTAGAGTGCCAATGTGTCAATTAGATACACGAGAGAAAAGATAGCTTGAACATAATTACAATTCTTTTAGATTACGACAAGAATACTCAATCACGATTATGATTATCAATTGACTTGATTAGCAAGAATCTAAACTTAGATATGGAGCTTACTTGCAAAACACAATATTAGTTACACTTGTCTCAAAATAAATTTCCACAAGATATGCTTATTCAACAAGAAACAATATAAACCACTATCCAATTATCCAATTCCACAATGTTATTTCTTAGAGCAATTTAGCCAATGATCGTCAATTTAAATAGCCTTTGAGAGCACTTAAGGGGGAACCACACAACACATATGCCAATTATGTTCCTGAAGTAGGTTGCAAAGATGCCAAAAGATGAATGCAATATGCTGATGCAAAAATGACAAGAGACTAATGAACCTTTGATCAAATTCTAAGCCCAAATCACTTCAACAATGAATGCTCATGAACTAGATTTGTTCCTTAGTTACATTTAGAGCCTTTAATGCAATTTATTGCTGCTGCAACCTTGTATTCAAAGGTCGGGAAGTTTATATCAGACTTTGAAATTATTATAAAGGGCCCCCTTGGTGTTGAAGCTAGACTTCTGCGAAGCCACTAGAGTTTTAAACCTTGGGGGTTCCCTAAACCCTAAACTTTATGGAGAATTCCAGCGCTACCCTTTGCTACAACATATTCCTAAACATTTGATCTGTTGGAGAAATCCGCGAAAAATCGAAAATTCTACATGAGCAGCGCAGATCCTCGGCCATGATTCCTTCAGGAGCAGTGCATATTTTTCTCAAATTTTAAAATATTTTTAATATTTATTTAAAATATTTTTAATATTTAAAATTAAATATTTTAAAATATTTTCAAAAATATTTCTAGAAGTCTCTATTCTAGAAGTTTCTAATGTTTACTTTTTGACTATTTCATGGCACTTGCCCTGTCCATTTTTGCTATATAAGGACAACTTGTATCTCATCTCTTTTGTATCACTGATGAGTCCATGAGGACGAAACTAGTTTGATAATACAGGGGATTTGTTTTGCATATTATGTGTTTTGCATAATTTTGTGTCCTTAGTATTTTTTCTGTTTTCATTTTTATCTATCGGTTGTGTTTCAGTATTGTTCCCACCTTACTCTCATTTTGGTTTCCACCCACTTGGGTAGGAGGCCCTAGAGAAAAGAGACAATAAAGAAATGTTAAGAGGTCTACAACAAATAATTTGCATGTCTAAGTAATTGCTTACTTCAGGCCGACGTTGTTGATGAAACATGTACTGCATCAACCGCCGAGCACACATTCCAGGCTCATATACAGGTGATTTTGTAGGGGCCCCAACTTGCAAATTCTGTTGCTGAAATTGTTGTAGTGGTTGCTGTTATAATTGAGATCTTTGTTGTGGAAGCGTGTGTAAACGCCGCTGATGCTGCTGTAGAATACACTGCTGCTATTGTTGTATGATATGTGTTGCTTGAAGCTGTATTTGTTGAGATGGCTGTCTTGAGAGCTGCAAAAGATGCTGCTGTTGTTGATGTTGCTTAGATCTCAGTCGCTTGTTGAAAAATTGGAGGCTCTTGAGCAAGACAATAGAGTCATCCAAAGCCTTATGGTAAAAACTTCGGGTCTTGTGGCATCTAGCCCTGATGCTACTGCTACTCTTAAATCTGGGTTGGAATCAATTACTACCAGATATAGAAAAGAATGCTATGCATTCTACTTGCAACATGAGAGAACAATTGCTGAGAAAAATGAAGCAAGGGTTTCGCAACTTGCTTTAGATTTCTGCAAAAATTTTCAGTAGCTTGCCATTCCATTTCAGCATATCCAGTTCACCAGCTCTTCTGGTCCTGTTGATGGTAGCACTATTGCTGCTCAATGGCTTTCGCTTGCCTTGTCATCTTACAATCGACAAGTCAATCAATTCCAAATAGAGCTTGTTGAACGTCGTTCCGCCCTAACCGCAGTTCAAGCCGCTAGAAATTCTGCACGGGAAGAATTAGCTAAGCATGCTAATGACATTCCCCATGAAGAAGCAATTTCTGTATTGGTCCAAAGAGAAGTTGCTAAATCTCTTCAGGGCCAGCAACAGAAATTTGATGCTACTCTGAAGCCCCTGCAAGATCAACTTGCCTATCTCATAGAGCTTCAGACTTCTGGCATCCCAACAACACCACAACAACAGGAGTAGCAGCAGCATACTCAACAGTGCAGACAACAACAACAGCAGCAGCATACTCAGTAGCATAGATAGCCCCAGAAGCGCAGACAGCAGCAGCAGCCCTTGCGCAGTCAGAATAGGCAGCAGCTGCCCCAGCAACCTACTGCGCAGCAACCTCAGCCAAAAAACGGGGTTGGCAGGGTGCAGTTCCGCCGAGGGAAACGCTCCACTCAATCTGTTGCTGGACAGTCGGCCTCCGCTCAAAACCAGTTTTTCCAGAACACTGGTTTAAATCCGGAAGCTGCCCCATATGCGCCACTGCAGCAAAGTTTGCCCCAGAACCTTGCCCGAAAAAAAGGCAAGGCTCCTTTAGTGTAAGGAAGCTTCGTCATCTTTTTTGGTTGCCCTCCATTAGTCCAGCCTCTTACTTGGCTTATTTACTAGGAAAAATGACTCCTTCCTAGATAGATCATAGGATTAGCAATCTTGCTATCCACAAGCTTTCTTCCACTCCTCTTTCCTTCAGCCAAACCAAATTGCTGGGCCTAGGGCACAAATACATTCCTCGGCCTCCCCCCATGGCCATAGATGACATTCTCAAGGAGTATGCATATTTCTCTCGACTTTGTCGTCTTAGGCAGTTTTTTAGACTTTGTGTAGATGAGTCCTACAATCCCTTTCGTTTGCCCAATCGCACTTAGGAATCGCCTATCAATGATCCTGACCTTAATCACTCTCTTCATATTGGCTTATCCATCCTTCATGACCGCATTGCTTCTGTAAACTTTTCCTCCAAACCTAGATTCTCTAGATCCCAGCTGCTTGCACTAAGGAGTCTTCGTCGCCTCCCTATTGTAATCAAACTGGTAGACAAAAATCTGGGCATTGTTGTTCTCAACAGAGATAGTTATGTTGCTGAAGCTCACCGGCAACTCTCGGATTTCAATGTCTACAGGCAGTATGCAGCAGTTCCATGGATGGCCATCAAAAGATCTCTCAATCAGCTTCAAGCCAGATATAGAAATCTTCTTTCAGTGCAACAATGGGAATACATAATGCAAGTAAAAACTCATAATGCTAGAGCTTGCAGGCTCTCTTTCATTTGGAAAGTTCATAAAAGCCCGCCTGTTGGTAGGCCTATCTGTGCCTACAACGGTTTTATGCTTGAACCTCTTTCCAAATTCTTGCATTATAAACTTCTCAACACCTTGCTCGCTCAACTGAACCATCTTCCAGATTCTCTTACTTTATTACAAGATATTGAATCCAAGCATTTTGCTGCTGATTCATTTCTTGTAACTTTTGATGTTGAGTCTCTAAATCCTAGCATTCCCACTCAAGAAGGCTTGCATGCCTTACAGGAAATTCTTGAGCAAAGCATTGCTGAAC
Source organism: Pinus taeda (assembly GCA_000404065.3). Taxonomy (NCBI): domain Eukaryota; kingdom Viridiplantae; phylum Streptophyta; class Pinopsida; order Pinales; family Pinaceae; genus Pinus; species Pinus taeda. Next base: position 9,893 of record APFE031073851.1, on the reverse strand, counting down.
TCTTTACTCTAGAAGATGTCAACTTTCTGGTCAGCGTAGCAAAATTGGTGCTCAAATGGCACTTTCTTCAGTTTGATGGCTCTTACTATCGGCAAATTCGACGCACAACTATGGGCAACAACTTTGCTGTGGTTTATGCTTGCCTTTTTCTTTGCCACCTTGAGCTAGAAGTCTTCAGAAGATTTCCCACTCCTAAGATCCAGCTCTTCAGACGCTTCATCGATGATGGTTGCATGGTTTGGAATGGCTCCAAAGACAGATTGGTTCAGTTCTTGGATTTCTAGCAGTGTTCCTTTCTCTTCATGGCATCCTCGGCACCAGAAAGTGGCATTCGTGGTTAATGAGCTGCAGAGATATCTTCTTCGAGAGAGCAATCAGTGGGGGTTTCTAGAACTCAGGCGAGCATTCTACACCAGGCTTTGGTCGAGAGGTTACCCACCGGATTTTCTCCAGGCTTGTTTTGCCAAAGTTCATTGGGATCAAAGGAATGCTCTAATGCAGCAGGTCTATGTGCGAGGTCCTCTTCACTCTTCTAGCCTCAAAAGGGTCCCCCTGGTGTTGAAGCTGGACTTCTGCAAAGCCACTAGAGCTTTAAACCTTGGGGGTTCCCTAAACTCTAAACTTTATGGAGAATTCCAGCGCTACCCTTTGCTACAACATATTCCTAAACCTTTGATCTGTTGGAGAAATCCGCGAAAGATCGGGACATTCTACATGAGCAGCGCAGACCCTCGGCCATGATTCCTTCAGGAGCAGTGCATATTTTTCTCAAATTTTAAAATATTTTTAATATTTAAAATTAAATATTTTAAAATATTTTTAAAAATATTTCTAGAAGTCTCTATTCTAGAAGTTTCTAATAGTGACTTTTTGACTGTTTCATTGCACTTGCCCTGTCCATTTTTGCTATATAAGGACAACTTGTATCTCATTTATTTTGTATCACTGATGAGTCCATGAGGACGAAACTAGTTTGATAATACAAGAGATTTGTTTTGCATATTATGTGTTTTGCATAATTTTGTGTCCCTAGCATTTTTTCTGTTTTCAGTTTTATCTATCGGTTGTGTTTCAATATTGTTCTTGCCTTACTCTCTTTTTGGTTTTAACCCTAAACCGTAAAACCCTAAACCCTAAACCCTAAACCCTAAACCTTAGTTAATGAAATTAAGTGATTGTTTAATGATCTTTGGTAACTTTTAATGTTTTGTATTAGTATTATGGGATTGAATAGATGGCTATAGCAAATCAGAGAATACAATGAGGGATAGAGAAGAAAACCAAGAGGCCAAGGGGCCTAGATGAGGGCTAGAAGGCTTGGTGATGACTCCCACCTCCTACAGCCACAATGTAAGCAAGATAAATCACTACAAAACAAGATGTTAGTCCTCTAAAATAATGCAAAAATCGGAAATGACTGAATATAGGGCTAGGGCAAGGCTACAAGGCTAGGAGAACCCCAACACTAGGGCTAGAAGAGCCCAAAATGGGGCTACAAGGCCAAAGAAGGGCAACAATGAAGGCAACAAGGGCTAGAAGGTCTTGGGTAAGGGAAACAAGGCCCACAAAGGCCTACACTAAGGAGAAGGAGCCCTTTAGGGTTGATGTCAAGCCTTAGAAGGCTGACACAAGGCAAGGGAAAGCCCCTAGAGGGCAACGACTAAGGGAATGGTCCCTTTAGGCCTGTGGCCAAGGATTAAAGGCAAGCCGATGGCTAAGCAAGGCTTCCCAAGCTTGTGACCAAGGGAAAATAGAGGGCCGAGGGCCTAAGAAGGCAACCCAAGGTTGCGACTAGGCACAAGGAGGAGGCCGAGGGCTAGGAAGGGGTTGCAACACCCTTGGGAAGCCAGAAGAAGGTAGCCGCAGGGAAAAAAGGGAGAGACGAAGGCTGGAGAATCCCTCTAGGGCTCACGGCTAGGGAGAAAGAGGCCAGCGGCTAGGCCTTTCGGCCTTAAAAAAATTCTGGAACCCTGCAATGTTAGAAAAATGCCAATAATCACTTCCTTAGGGCCTCAAAATGCTAGACGACTTCCCTCTTCAGCTAGACATTGAGTTTCTGGAAGCTAAGGAGGCTAGATCTTACCCTCAAGGGCCTAGATTAGCCTTCCTTGCGTGGATGAATAACCCAAAAAATAATTGGTGCTTCAAACCCTTGAGCTATCACCTGCACAAATGAATGAAAAAATTCCATACTCCAAATATATACAAAAATTTCAAAAGCCCAAAACCCTAATATCTACAAAATAAAACAAGGGTTAGAAATAATTTACAAATTAAAATTACAAGTTCTCATTAGCAAATTAAATCTATCTTTAGCCTAAGATCAAATACTATTTTGAAAATATTTTTTTAAATTAATTGCAATGGATGAATAATTTCGAAAGATATTTTGGCCAAAACCCTTCTGCAAAATGATTTACCACAACGAAAGCTTAGAGCCCAAACAAGGTCGGCTCTTCCCCACAGTCTATGAACTTGGAAGCGATACGAAACACGACCTCCCCAAATTTGAGGAAACGGGGAAACACGAA
>APFE031073849.1:0-46774 GCA_000404065.3 Pinus taeda | reverse complement strand
CCCTCCCATGTAGTTCCATCCACCTGTACAACCCCATCACCCATATGTGAGTCATCCGGCCAAGCAACTCATTTGTACCTGCAACCATTAACATATCATCAGAATATAGATGAACATATATAGCAAGTTTCAAGATCGATTTATTTCAAAGATAAAATAATATAAATTTTCATCAAACCAGGTGTCGTCAACTTGTCATGTGCGAGTGCCTCTGGTGGTTTCTTGCCATACTCAATAATAATCAGTAACCAGGTTTTTCAGTGTTAGTCATTGTCATAATAGCATTATTACCATCACCTGGTCATTCACATCATTGTTCATTGTGAACCAGAACTAATGTAAGTAGCTAACATAGGGGATACCTCCATCATGGCTAGCATCATCATAACCTTAATGGAACCACACATATAGATCAAAGTTATCATCATTATAACATCAATAGAAACATGTCTATCATTTACTACTATCACCATCATGATATCAGAGTACACATAACCGTTAATGATATCGTAATCATAATATTAATAGAGAACATACATAACCATCACATTCACTGATAATAGAGTCACGTTTCTGGATCCTCAGCCTGAGTTACTCATAGACTAAAGTATGTAAGATAATGTCATATTAGAGTTAGGAAACTAGAGTGGGCACTACATACACCCCCTCTTAACAATGGACTTCGTCCCGAAGTCCTTAGAACATAAAGGAGAAACGACAACACATAATCTTAGGAACCCTTCCCGAAATTCTTGCCAACCTTCTGGTGGGCAGGTTATATTTTCCCAAGGTATCTATACCACGAATTCTGTTATAGCTAAAGGACTATATCTGTGATCATTGCAACCCATAATTTTTTTTTATGTATTTAGAAACAATCAAAACAAGAAGCATAGCAATCACAATCAATATTCATCTCATGGTACAAATTAATATATGATGCATTCAACCAAGTAAAGTCATTCACACATTGTACCCCTGTAGCTTCCAATTATAGTAGTTCATTTCAAACTACGTCTATATGACCCTATAAGTGACAATGTCGGGGATAATATGTAACAAAAAGTGATTTGTATGCTCATCATTGCATCTGTCAAAGTTCTTTGTCATAAATGTTGTAATAATATTGTCGTATAAGAAAAGAGCATACAATTATTATTATTATTATTTATTTATTTATTTATTTATTTTAGGTATGGTTGCGAATGAACTTCCAATCCTATTTCAAGATTGAAAAGAAAAGTCTCTTTTCAAGCTAATATATGGTATTGATAATATATAGAGGTATTGCTTGAGTATCAAACTCACTCGAGCAATGTATGAGACCCTTAAAACAGGCTCTTGCTTGGTTTTATATTTCACCATTTTTATGCTTTCACCTAAATTTTCCAAACTGGAGGGCTTATGGGACACAGGTCTCAAGTTCAATTCTTACTGATGATAGAAGGTACTCTTGCAGCAGTCTAGTCAACTGCGTGAAATAGTTGCTTAATTTAATTTATTTACTGGCGTAAGACTTATTGATCACTATCTACTGAATATTTGGCCAAATTATCCGCCAAAATGATTCTCCACATTTTCGCATACACCTCATATTATCAATGTACACAACCCTTCAGCTGTGAACTAAAAATAAAAATTTCACTACTAATACTGTTTTAGAAAACCAAGAGAAAAATGCTTTATACTAATCACCAATCATCCCGCTAGAAAGAGGCTTGTCAAAAATATTTGCACATATTCAAGCTAACTCTTAACCATTGTTCAACTATATCTCACGCAAAGGTTAACTAATCATTGTAGGAGGCAGGGGAGAGACATCATTAATTACTTGAGGGTTCCAATGGGTTTTAAGCCTATTTGAGTTCAATATGGATTCCATTTTTGGAGAATATTGCATGTATTGGAAGATTTACTAATAAGGTATTTAAACTTGGCAGGAAGTTTAACCGATACGAAAGTCCCCTTAAGTCAAATGCCCAATCATCTAGTTAGAAAGAGGCTTGTAAAAAATATTCTGAAATTATTTGCAGTCCCACCATGCATCAAGTAATTATAGGTTTGAACCATAAGCTGGAAACTTGTCAATGCTCCTATCCATCTTGGAGGTATGAGTCCAAGAACAATAACTATGGATTGTCCTAACAGTCCTCATTCTGATGAACAACAAAAACATCAAAAAGGAAAAGCCTGAAAAGGGATTACTGCAGTTTGCAAAGAGAGTGTGACTCAGGAAGATATCCCTGATTAATTTGGTCAAAATACTTATAGTAAATTGAAATCAAATCTGTTATTGCTTCCATTAGAAAATCAATCACGGAGATGCTCATATCTTGATTGATCGAAGATGTACCAAGACTTCTCATTTGAGGCCTTTGTGAAAAGGAACAAATATGGGATAAGGAAGCCCCATATGATTATGAGGTAGAGCTAATGGATGGCTACGAGACAAAATTGGGGCACATTTGTTCATCACATACCCATCTCCATACAAGTATATATACACCATTAAGATTTTGTATATTAAGAAGATTACAAAGCAAAGTGTTGTCATGGGATACAACAGAATCTTTAATTACAATATTCGCCTTCATTATAGAGATTATACCTTTCTATTTCTAAAAGATACAAGGATTAAGTAACAAGTTGTATGGAGTTAAAATTATTTGCATATTTCTCTTCTTTAAGTTTTAAAAGAGAGAGTTCTTATGTTTTCTCGTAATTACAAAGGAAAAATAATACAGAAGAAAATCAAAATGTGTATATATAGTTTAAGTTATTGTTTCACTGATTTCAGGATGTTTTCATAGACTCACTTTCATTTTTCCTTGAAGGAGAGATGTGGGCCATCCACTTCAGCTTGAGGGTACTCAACCAACTCACAGAACTTGCAACAAACTTAGCCAGTTTGACTAGAATTAAAGAAACATGTGTTTAGGCCTACTTTCATTACTAGAAATGGTCATTTTGAATTCTCAGTGATTCCGTTTTGAATTCTCGGTGATTCCGTTTGGTTTAACTAGCTCTCTCGCTACATTTAGAAGATTGATGAATAATCATTTTATACCATATTTTGGAAGTTTGTACCTGATATGAGCACAGTTAACAACAATGCAAGTTCTCACATAAAACTCAACAAAAATGCAAGTGCTTAAAAGGAGATTGCCACAATTGTGCATGCAGCACACTCCTTAGTTCATTAACATATATAGTTCTAGACAATTGGGGAAGAGTGATCACCCTTGACTGAATTTCCTTCATGTAAAAATATAAAATACAAAGGTTAGATCAGTCGTGGCATTTTACCAAGTTGCCCATAAAATCTGAAGTACAAATATCATACATCTGTGGCCAAAAGACACTAAATAGAGTCTCACCTGTACCTGTTTTCTAGATGATCTTTTAATTTTTTAGCAAAAATGAGGAGTAGCAAAAGATGCATTTGGTACAAATTAAAGAAAAATTGTATACCATAGTATCCAAATATGACTTCTTTTATAATAAAAAAATGGAGAACTTGGGGTACATCATTACATTCTTACCAGAAATCCTCTCTGAGAGTATTGGGTGCATTGGTTTAGGGATATTCTTTCACAGTAGCCAATGTCTAAGATGTCTTAAACAAAACAAAAAAAAGTTCAAATTATGGGGAAGATTATCGTAAGGAATAACACAAGTTGGAACCATATGGAGTACAACATAGGATATCATATCTAATATCTAAATGGTAATGTCGATGATTTTTTTTTTAAACACTTGTACTGAAATGATCATTTATAAATGTATTCCTATGCTAGGTTAAGACTTTGAGGTAGGCATCCAACTTGATCCATAATTTTAGATTGAAAAATAACACTTCCAACCAGTTTAGAGTCTAGCCTAAGTACAAAATTCATTTTGCTGAAGACTGCTCCATCAGGGGATCTATACCCTTAACTCCTATCAGTTTTGGGACAGGAAACTTCATATCACATATAACCAATCTATAGTTGCTTCTACACTGAGATCAGAGCTGATAAGCCATCTTAATGTAAAACAATGAGCAGAGACATCGAGTAATGAGACAAGACAAAATCTGGGAAATATGAGGTATAATATTAATTGCTAAATATCTTTAATCCTTCATCATTTACTTCATAGTACAACTTCTCACGTAATTACTTTTCTTTCTATCAAGCAAATAACGTAGGTACAGAACTTTTATAGTCCTTTCTTCTTTTAGGGGTATAGTGATTTGAAGATTTATCTTTCCTGGCAGTACCGGTTATGTAGAAGGAAGCAATCATGTACAATGACATATTTGTCAGCTTCATTTCTAAGCATGATACCAACTTTCAGAAATTATCTCTATACCATGATATTCTCTCTAATTTCGATAAATGAATCGGTCATACTTATTGTTTAAAAGTAAGCATAGTAGCATAATATTCAATGTTCCAATCCAATGTTAATACATATTGACTGACAATGCAGGGTTTGGCTATAGGTTGTGGAAGAGAAATATAGAAGGAACCAATGAGCGACAATGAGTGAATAAGCTTGTTGTCAAACTTCTTTCTAATTCCCTAAAATGATATTCATGACCACAGCCAATACAAATTGAATTGAGATAAGTTGGATGTTAAGGTGAATGGTGACACCATGCTCAACCATGAATGACATCACATCTGGTAAAAACTTATTGTATCGAACATTATGATTACTCATGACATCATGCCCAAACATAAATACACAATGACAGTCAATCATGAATACACAGGACTAGCATAGTGAGTTTACCTATCCTTAGCTTATAGCAATGCTCCATGATGGAACAACACATAACGATTAGACTACCCAAATATTTTGGTGAGACAGTCAAGAGTTTCTCTGGTTGGTTGTGAAGAAAATCCAGTAAATAGTTCAATATAAGTTTCTATTCTCTGATGTGTATGTATGTATGAGAAACCCATAGAAAATATACCTTTAGGGTTTAAATAAAATGAACCCATAACATATGCAAAAAGTCAAAAATGCTTTCAAACAAATATAGTTAAATGAATACTCGATTTCCTTACCTTTCAATGGCAGTTTTAGTTGCCTAATCCTAGCTTATTTACTTTCTTAATCCTAGCTGATGTAGTTTATGAGATTCAACTCTAGCTCCTAGTGCCTACTCCCTGTAATACCTTTAAAATCCGAGAATAGAACCATAAATTAAGAACTTGCAAACAAGCTGGCTTTGCATCAATTTAATAGGAATTGGAACCCGCTTTCCCTACGAGAGGCTTGATTTTAATGAAAAGCACTGATATCTGGGATGAGGAACATATATTGCAAATGAGCTGATCTTCTTGCAATCTAACACATGTTCTGTCGTTCCACTTCAAAGAGTTAATTGAAATGAAAGCCTATAAAGTCTGAGATGATCATTATAATTTATATATTTGCAAATAATATGGATTGCTAGCAATATAGCAGCGTTTCGAGTTTTCCCACGTATCTGAAGCTTTCAATAAATCCTGACTAAATAAAAACAATTCTGATAGACTTTGTAGTCTATAGTCTGCAATTCACTTCTTCCTGCAGTTCCTTGCAATGACGTACGACATTAACGGAAATTTGCTTCAATTCAACCGCGTTATGCCTCAAATACGGCAATTAAACTACATTGGAGCTCGAAATTTCGTAAAGATCACAGATTTGGCGAAATTTCACAGCTGCGTGACTCCTCGAAAGTAGACTTGGCAGAAATTTAACCTCGTTTTGCCTGAAAGTGCTCAAATACGGCAATCAAATGGCATTAAAGCTTGAAATTTCGTATAGAGAACAGAAATTCGCAAAATTTCACAGAAGCTTCTACTCCATGAAAACAGACTTTAAAGCTTCTTCACATAATTTGAGAAATCTCCACTAAATTTTGTCATATCGATGACTTGCGGCGTGTTTTGGCCCAGCTTTACACCGTTTTTCGTGTTATCTCTGCGAGATCTGCATTAATTTCGAATGAAGGGAGCTCCAACACGAGACGCAACACCTTGAACAACTGGAATTAATACATAAGTTGACTTTGAAATTTGCATCGGCCCGGCGAATTCGCATCAGCGATGTGGAGTCAAGGGATAGTTAAGTGATGTTAAATTCTGGAATCTCCGATTCTGATTTGGATCGGATCGGAAGTTTGGGCGCTGAAAGTGAAAACACCTTGCAACAGATCCAATGGATGATCTCCGATAAATCGGATCGGAGCAACTGAATTATCGAGGCATTAAATTATGATTGCCAATTATGAATGAATCGCGTCAGAAGCATTGTGAATAGATATATATATATCTATTATATGACTGGGATTCGAGACCGCCGAATTGATATATCAATGGATGAATAGAGCTTGGAGCGCGTAGAACAGTATTTGATATTATAGCAGTGTATGTCAGACGTGGAAAAAGTAATGTGATTGGCGGTCTATATGAAGAAATAGGGCAAGTGAAGCTTCCCGCTTGTTTGATAAGGTGCTCGGAGAAGACATCGTTCCAGACGTGGCTATATTTAACAAACTTATACATATACTTTGCAGGAAGGGTGGCTTGAAGGAGAGCAACAGATACTGGACAAGCTGCTGATCAGAGGAGTTCAACCCAATGTGTTTACCTACAACATTTTGATTCGGGGCTTATGTAAAGAAGGTAAGGTGCGAGACGCATCTAAATTGTTGGAGGAGATGCTATTAAAGGGATTGGTTCCTGATGTTGTTACTTACAATACACTGATCAGTGGGCTTTGTAAAGCACACATGGTTCAGGAAGCAGAGAAGCTAATTAAAAACGATGAAAACAAAATAACATACTTTAAATTTAAATCTTTAGAAAAATATTAAAATTTTAATATAATGTAAAATTTCTCATTCTATTACTATCTAATCAAAATCCAAATCAAAACCCCATACATATACATATATATACTTTTTATACCGTAATTTCACATTAAAATAATATATTAGCTACATTCTTAGCCTACAATTTGCTTTACCACTACACCCTTTTATCATATATAATTGTAAAAATTATAAAAAGATACCACATTTATTCCTTCCGGATTAAATTTATTTTTAGTGTTGGCATACGTAAACATATTTTAAATGGTGTATGGAAAATATGATAAAATTCCTCTGCAGCTTAAATATATTTTTAGTGTTGGGAAAAGGAAACATATTTTAAACGGTGAAAAGGATTTTTAAAAAAAATCCATAACCAGTTAAGTTTTTACTTAAAAGAGAGTAAAAGGGTGAGAATATGTAATCATTTTTACTAATTATCCTCCCATTATTATCCCAACCTATAGTTGTTTATATATACTAATCTCACATTTTATTTAAAAAATATATATAATATTTGGGAAATCAATGTCTTTTTGGAATTATTGATATTTTATTATATTTATATATTAATTTCTTCTTCTTTTTTCTCTTTTCTTTTTTTTCTTTTTTCAAAAACAAATCAATAGTGTGTGAAATTAGTATCTCTTTTGAATTATAAGATGTTACAACTCCAGAATCACTAGTAAAGTATATATGTCACTACATGTAAGTCTTTTCTTCTAATGGTTTCGAAATTCTCCATGCCATAGTGGATCAAAAGAAAATAATTAACAAAACTAGTCATGCATGCACGGGCCCATAGGTCTCAAGGGTTCAACATAGCTCTGATACCAAGTGTAAAAACCCGATGGTGACTATATACATTTTTTTTCTTTTTTCTTTAAAAAAAAAAAACAGCAAATACGACCAGAAGAGAAATGTTTGGAGATTTCAAATTTATTCAACACGCACATTGCTGATACTTATTTCAGGAACATAACACAACATTTACATACCTTTAATCTAAGATCAAATGGTAACGAAATACATGTGTACCATTCACCGGAAGGCGAGACTCCGCTTGCTCTGTTGTCGCTGGTATTCCCTTGTTGTCGGTCGCTTCTGCGAGTGTATGATGACGCACTTGATCCGAAAACGAGACCCACCAGTTAACCTCCCAGCCTACTCCTTGGGTACTCTTCTTCCACGCGGACCCCCGAGCTGCAATGGGGTTGTACAATGGAGGAAGAATCTAGCTGGCAGAGGAGAGCACCCTTAGCTCAAGAGTCCCCTCTCTAAAAATCCTCTACCTCACCAAACTCACTATAGCTTCGTAAACACTGCTCTGATATCATATCATCCATCCAACAATAGGTTTCCCAAAAAGTCCCCTCTTCTATGGCTTGCCCCTTCTTTTATAAGAGTCTTCAAGGATGACACTTGGCATTTCATGCATATATATATATATATATAATTTAATAGCTTGATTATTCACCTACCCATGTGTCACTCTCTCATCAAGGGTCACCGAAAATTATTTACTTAACTTTTATTTTAAAACTAATATTTTCCTCACCTCACAGATTCATATTTCTTCTCCTAGTTGTCTCTTTATTCCCCCCTTTTATTCCTTAAATTGTTTTATTACTTGGATCAATTAATGAGTCAAGATATTTATTCCCCTAATCTACTTCCTAAATTAACTCAGGTTATCTCTTAGAGCGGATAATTCTTATGTTGGTTGATGCCACATGGAGCTTCTCTACATTTCTCTAAATTTAATTTATTTTCTATTAATTCACCTTCCTCTTTTCTTAATTAAGTTTAATTGGTTTAGGATTAATCTTTATCCTTACAATATGTTTGTCTTCCTCTTTTATCTAATTAAACCACCTAATCTACCTGGTATTTACCAACATGGGGAGGGTAGAATTTTTAAGGTACTCTATTTATTTCTTCCTATGATCCTGCTTATTCCAAGTTTTATTTTTTATTTAATTACCTTGGTTTCTAATCATCAATTACCCTTGATGTAACTACCTAGTTTTCATTCCTTACCTATATTTATTTATTATAATTTACTTTTAATGATTCTAAGGGTGCCAAGTTTGGTTGTGCCCTTCAATAACTTCCCTATAAGTTCCAAGGATGCCACACCTAACAATTTAATTGTGATGCCAAGGGTGCCAAGTTGGTCGTGCCCTTCAAGAATTTCCCCTGAAATTCCAAGGGTGCCGCACCACTTGCCCTTCAAGCATCTAGTGACTACGAGGGGAAAATATCGTGCAACGTCATAGACCACTATCATCTCTTATGTTTCCTGCTATAGTGAGACTAATGGTGTCGGGGATCAAGGAATCCGCCTTGATGTGCGCCCCCAGTAAACTCCTCATGAGCGACCCAACTTTGGGACCTGCCCTCATGGCATCGTGATATTCAAGGCGAAGGTGTTTCAACCCTTCCAGCCCAAGTCACGGCAGGAGTGCTAGTGGGTGAGATTGACTCTGTCCCACCCCTCCCATGTAGTTCCATCCAACTGTACAACCCCATCACCCATATGTGAGTCATTCGGCCAAGCAACTCATCTGTGCCTGCAACCATTAACATATCATCAGAATATAGATGAACATATATAGCAGGTTTCAAGATCAATTTCAAAAATAAAACAATATAAATTTTCATCAAACCAGGTGTCGTCAACTCGTCATGTGCGAGTGCCTCTGGTGGTTTTCCTGCCATACTCAATAATAATCAGTAACCAGGTTTTTCAGTGTTAGTCATTGTCATAATAGCATTATTACCATCACTTGGTCATTCACATCATTGTTCATTGTGAACCAGAACTAATGTAAGTAGCTAACATAGGGGATACCTCCATCATGGCTAGCATCATCATAACCTTAATGGAACCACACATATAGATCAAAGCTATCATCATTATAACATCAATAGAAACATGTCTATCCTTTACTACTATCACAATCATGATATCATAGTACACATAACCGTTAATTATATCGTAATCATAATATTAATAGAGAACATACATAACCATCACATTCACTGATAATAGAGTCACGTTTCTGGATCCTCAGCCTGAGTTACTCATAGACTAAAGTATGTAAGATAATGTCATATTAGAGTTAGGAAACTAGAGTGGGCACTACAGAGGGGGCCTGAAAAGAAGTTTCTCGCTTGGAAGAAACTTGGAAATTCCTAAGCCAAGAGGGAGCTTAGGTACATTCCTTTTTGGTAGGAATGAGTACATTCCTTTATTGGAATATGTCCTCCCTGTTTGAGAAGGGAGAGATAAACATGTCATTCTAGTTTTCACCTAGGAAGACAGAATGGAGGATTAAGTAATCATTTGGGATTTGATGCTCTTTGAGAATGAGATAGGGCATCCAACAGAAGAGTAGTCATGGAGGACTGATATTCTTTGAGAGCTGGGGAGTCCAAGATAAGAATAGTCCTCATGGAACACACCTTGAGTACTCGGGTAGGGGATGTTCCAAGAGAGACAATGATGAGAGTGTCTATAAATCATTGGTCTCACCAGCATTGAGCCCAGATCTTGTGAGATAAGGATTTGTTAGTCAAGGCCTTGCTATGTAAAAATGTTGGTTGATATGATGCTATACAAATGAGTTACCAATCCAAATTCTTCTTATGAGAAATTCTTCAAATTGAGGAAGTCCAAGTACCATTATGAATACCTCCCTAGTTAAGAGTGAGTGTTAGAAAGTGTAACTAGGTTCGGTCTTCGTAATGACATGTAATTATGATTTTATGTAATGAGACGTAAAGAAGAAAAATAAAATTATTATTGTATTGACTTGCTTCATGGGTTTCATGAGCAAGAGATTTTATTTTTGAGTCAAGACTCCCATAGAGAGTCTTTAGGAATTATTCGTCATCTACTCATAAATAATAGAGTCATTGTCATGTAATGAAGTCATGTTACACTTTGTATAGAGTCAAACTTGTCTATGTAAAGTATCCTCCAAGACCTTGTCACTTATCCTCTTCAAGTCGGCTTACAACGATGGAAGAAACTACGAGTAAAAGTCGACCTAACTACAAGTAATCATGTCGGCCTAAAGGACATGAGGAAATGTGTATATATAAGCCACACTTAGCCTCACTCAAAGCAAGAAACTCGACAAGAATTTGATCGAGAAGAAGTGTGAAGTAGAGTCCAACAAAAGAAGTGCGAAGAAGGTATAGTGAAGGAGGATTCTTATGGGTATTGTGAAGTAGGGTTTCTTATGGCATCAACAAAGAGAAATTATTTTGTGACAACAAAGAAGAGAATCTCCTGGGGTAGCAAAGAAGTTTTCTTCTAGGACAGTGAAGGAATATTCTTCTGGCCAACAAAGGAATTTTCTTCTGGGACAATGAAGGAGGGTTCTTCTAGGTAACTGAGATAGAGGTCTAGAGACTGAGATTCTCTAGAGGAAGCAAGTAAGATCATAGAGACCGAGATTCTCTAGGAGAAGTCGAGAAGAAGCAGAGTGAAGTATAGAGACCAAGTTTCTCTAGAAGGAGTTGAGGAGAGCAGTTCAAGATCAAGAAGGAAGTCAAGGAAGAGAAGAGGTAGAGCAGCAAGATTAGTAACAAGTTTCTTGGGAGGATACTAAAATCAAGGGTCTTGGTCATGGTCTTGGTACTCATCAATTGAAGATCTAAAAGAATAATTTTGATTGAGTTTTCCTCTCAAGAGGTGAGAGGTTTTAGCCCTGGCTGACAAGCCTACATACTGTGTCGTTTGTATTTTATTGTGCATATTGGTAATTGTCTTGATGAATAAAACACAATAATAACATAATGAATAAAAGACTATAAGCTAAGAAGTAAAAGTATATCAAAACAATTATCAAGCAGAGAAATCTTTTAACTATTCATGCCCTAGATTTCTCAACATGGTTTCAGAGCTTAGGTGTTGAAGTCAGGAAGGGGCATTCAATCAAGATGACATCAAGCAGTGATTGTAGCATATTTAAGGGCAACTAATGTGAAGATCTTCAAAACCCTAGATCAAAAAAAATCTACAAGAATCTTGAAACCATCTTCAAGAAAGAAGGAAGGCTAAATCATTCAATAAGGATCGTGAATCAAGCTCTCTCTTATCAATCTCTCAAGAAGCAAATCCTCTATCAACATCAAGATTAAGGAAGAAGCAAGCATCAATCTCTCAAGTAATTCTATGACTATATCTGATAATAAAAAAATGTCTTTTTGCAAGCAAAGAAATAAATTGGTTGGGGCTGCAAATTTCCTTACATGGAAGAAAAGGACAAACCTTAATCTTGTTGAGAAAGAGGTCATGGATCACATCAAGGGGTCAATTACCTAGCCTCCAAAAGACGATACTCAAGCACATGCTAGATTCATGAAAGGAGAAGTAAGAACTCAGATGATTCTTATAGAACCTATAAAAGACTCTCTAATCCCATATATATCAAAGTTGGAGACTGCAAAAGCTATATATGACAAATTGGTAGAGTTTTTTTTCGTAAGTACTTCAAGAGAAGTAATATCGTTAAGGAAAGAACTCTACAAATTGAAGATATCCAAGGAAGATGGAATAGCCTCCTACTTTATGAGTATATCAGAAATTCGAGATCAACTACAAGAGCTAGGAGAAGTCATGTTTGATAAAGAGATGACCACAACGGTACTAAATGCACTACCGAAAGAATGGGGTAACTTCACTTCAAGTTTATATGGGAAGAAAGAAACTACTCCATTTCAAGATCTATGGTTACTCTGTAAGATCGAAGAAACCAGACTGAAGGCAAAGGTTGATGTTGGACCAAATAAGTGGAATAAAGCATATGCTGCTATAGCAAGAAGAAAAGGGAAATTTGGAAAGTTCGGTCCTCAAAAGAAAAGGAAGAACATGGATAAGGTAAGATGTTATGGATGTCAAGAACTTGGGCACTATAGAAGAGATTGTCCTAAACACAGTAAGGACAAGAGGGATAGGGAAGTAGCCCCATTATTGAAGAAGTGAAAGAGCCTAAGACAAAGAAGTGTAAAAATGAAGAAGTAAAAAATATATACTATGATTACGATGATCTTCTTCACTAGAAGGTACTTTTCACTTGTAATTTATAGATAGGAAGCAATGTAAATAAGATAGGATGCATCAGACCCGGATGCGGGTGTTCAAAGCGCATTGAATAGGTTTTAAAAGCATGCCACGCGGAGAGGACAGCGGGCAGCTGAACAGGATGGAGGTGAAAGGTTTTAAGCCGTCGAAATTGCAAGGCATTCATTGCCATTCAATGCATCGTACGTCCCAAGGAAAGAGTTGTGGTGATAACAGGATGGAGGATCGCGCTACCAGAACATTCTCCCTGGTTCATATTTGGTTGCAGGCTGAGCGCGTAAGGTTTGGTTTATGGAGGAATGAGGAAGGTGGCTATGGTAAGAACATGCCTTTCTCTGTAGCTTTGCTTAAACCCGTGTATGTTCCTGTCGCTTCGGCCCCTCAAAATGTAGCGGTGGGAATTGAGAGAGGGATTAGCTCAGTGGAGGAGTCGCTCTGTGATTGCAACGATTTCCCGGTTGACGAAACCAGTTTTCTCAAAATTGTGGCTGTTTGGGACTCCTTCTGGGCGATAACCAGTCTTCAAGTAGATTCAGGGCAACCATTGTCCTCAAGCTTTCTCGCCGCTGACAAGAATAATCACATGGCTCCTCGCTTAAGGGCCACTCCTCGGCATGGGCGTAATTATGGGAAACGAGGAGGTGTTGGAGGGAGAGGCAGTCATAGCCCTCGCCGTGTTTCACCTCTCGCCTGTGCGTCGCCACCTTCGAATAGATCAGACGATTCAGGACAATCCAACAACAACACAGTGCAATCTGTAAGGTTCCAATTTCGCCGTCGAACAAACAAACCATTAATTTCAGCTCTTGTGACGGTCATCTTCTCGGAAGAAGATGAGGAAGAGGTCAGTCTGAAGGATACTTCTGAGGAACAGTCGCCTTCTCCTTCGAACAACTCCTCGCCAAGCAGGTGGATGGAGGACAGCTCCTATGCCCCTTCCTCGCAGAGCAAAATTGAGGAAGAGAGCACTTTCGCTCACACATAGGAACGAGCAGAGGTGCTTCAGGAAATTGGGAGCATGCAGGAAAAGAACAGTTTGGATTTGGCACAAGAAAAGGTAAAGACTCCTCAGGAGAGGGTAGACACAAGGCAGAGCTCTCCCCAGAAACAAAGCATGTACAAGAAGCCGGATAACTCCTTTGCAACCCTGCTGTATCCCAAGCTACCGCCGAGTATGAAGCTTGAAGATGTCCAGGACGGCGTGGAAATAACCTGGGAGCCCCTTGACGAGGAAACCGGGCAAGGATCCAAAAATATCAAGTAATTTGCTCTGTTTCATATGGTGAGTTTTCCTGCTCTGTTTTGGTCGCTCGCTATCCTAGCATGGTTTCTATGCTTCGGCTCTACTTGTTCGGTTATTTTGGCTCGGCGTTCAGCGGCTGGAGTACATTCCAGCAAACAGTGGCAAGTCCACAAATCTTCTTTTGTCTCTTTGCTCATGTTAAGTATTTCGGCAGGTCTTCTGATCTGTAAAATCTTCTCCTTCTGCTTTTTAAGTCCACTCTTTGCTACAATTTGTATAAGGTTCCTTATCATCAGTGGAACAGTCAATTTTGTTAAAATTTTGAAAGAGAGTTGCCAGGCACTCTCAGAGGTTCAAACCTCTTGTACATATTTTTTACATCTTTTTTAATATAAAGTAGATTAGCCTTTGCCCAGATTTAAAAAAAAAAAAAAAAAAAAAAAAAAAAAAAAAAAAAAAAAAAAAAAAAAAAAAAAGAAGAAGAGAAGAAGAAGGATGCATCAGATTAGAAAATAGCATCATGATAGAAGCATTAGAAGTAAGAGCTCTTGACATGGGAAGTAGAAAGAATGTCTGGAATAAATTCTATTGAATAAGTGTTCTTGGAAACCTCATTGAAATCTCAAGCAATACTTATAGAAAGAAGTAAAGGTCATCATCGACTGAGATCATCATACAATAGTCAATAAAGAAACATTTGTCGAGTGAGGAAACGCTCAGAACCCGTGTATCTAAGAGCTCATAGCTAGAGAAGGAAGTCCCATTGTAGGAAGTTGGACATCAACTAGTAATAGTAACAAGCGATCCCAATCATGGGGTTTGACAGAAAGTACAAAAAAAGAATGGCAGAAACAGGGAGCTAAGTGATTATTATCACACTTAATCCCTGACATTTTTAATGTAATTTTCTTTTATTTTTATTTTTCTTTTATGTGCATCTGCTGAAAGGTTGAAATGATTAAATGTCTCATGGCATCTGCAGAATATAATTTTGTTCTTTTTTTTGCAGGTTGAATAAAATTTACAATTTTTCCTTTAAAAAAATATTATATTTCTATATTTTAAAAATGAAAAACTATGTGCAAGGGGGGCATTCATTTGGTGGTTGAAGTAATGTAAGCCGATCCAAGGTTCAAATCCCTCGATTATGACCTAGTTTACGGAAAAGATGACAAGTCGTAAACCCTTAAAAGTTTACTAGTATCTACGTGTTAGAAAAAATGTTAAATTCTCCTCAAATAAAAAAATAAAATAAAATATGAAAAACTACCTTAAACCAAAAAAAAAACACAAAAACAAAAAACAAAAAACAAAAACAAAAGGATTAAAATATTAAACTCTCAAAATACATTTTTTTAAAATAATAAATAATAATCAATCTAACTCTTAAAAAATATATATTTTTTTAAAACTCGCACCTAAAAAAATGATATTATTGCACTATTAAACCTTATACAGTTGTAAAGGAGACATCTCTTTAGTGAAGGAACTTGTCTTTTTAACCTTTATACATTGTTTATTTTATTTTTAAGTTTTAATCATAAATAACCCACTTTTACGATGACACACTATCAGAAAAAGTAGCCACACAAATTTTAAATATTTATTTTCCCATGCTCTAGTCAACTTTTATATCAGATGTGAGTTGTGATAGTGATGGGCATATATTTAGTGGAAGAACACGTGATTATGATAGTGAAAGGTAATCATTTATTTAATAGATAACATTTTTAAATATTTAGTTATAAGTTTAAAATTAGAGAGGTAGAATATGTATGTTTTTTAGATTTAGTAGTCAAATTGTTATATTGAGGTAGGCCTTTTGTTTCACAAATAAAGGAGTCTCAATCACTAATTTGGTATGCATGTTTTTTAAATTTAGTAGTCAAATCTTACATTAAGGTAGGTCTTTTGTTCCACAAATAAAAGAATCTCAATCACCAATTTAGTGTTTAGCTTGGCCTTGACTTTAAAATTAGATAATAAAATAATAATACTTTTTGTATCTTTATAAATTGTGATTATAATAATTTTAATATCTCTATAATTATCATATTTGATACTATCATATTTATTATAATAAATAAATATAATATACTATTTTAATTTTTAATTATTTATTTTTTTAATAATATTTTAAATATACATCTTTTTTATATATTTACAATATTTATTTCAATTAATATAACTATATTAATTATAAATTAATAATGAAGATTATAATTTTATATATTAGTCTTTGTGTGATTTTTTGGAAAGTTTTCTCATTTATTTTCTAATCTAATTTGTGTAGAATTCAATAGGGATTTATTGAAATCACAAGTTTGAGAAGTGAACTTTTCACAATCGAAGTGCCCTAGAGGTTTTTGTGAGTGTTGAATCCATATATGCATGGATAAAACCAGTTTAAATAACACAAATCAAGATTTGGCCACAATTTTTTTCGTCGAATTCCAACCAGAAATCTGTGAGAAACTTTAAAAATCGCACTTAAAAGCTAGTCCTATATATATGCATGTGTTATAAATAATATATCTTAATTTAAAACTAAGAGAGTTTAAAACTCTCAAAATGCAAACTTCATTTTAATTTATATTAAAAAACCAATTTGAGTTCTATAGGCTTTAAACTTCAATTTTAAATTATGACTATTACTAATATATATAATAATTCATGAAATATTAAGGGCTTTTTATATCTATTGTCTTAGTTATATATTTGAAATTTCGATAGTATATGTATAATAATATGTACCTATATATATATATATTATATTATATTAAACTCTAATAATATTTTGCGCGTGGCGTATTTTTTCAAGTAGTTTTCATTAAAAAAATATAATATTTTTTTTTATATGATATTTACTAATATTGACAAATTATAAATAGATAGAGTACAATATATACATCTGCAATAACTTATTGTAAAGTATTAAATTTCTGTACTTTATTAATTAAACTTAAATATAAAATTTTGAAATATAATGGTTATAAATATGAATCGTTATTTTAATTTATATGGTCAAATGGATCTTTCTATATATGTGTTTGTTGCTTTGACCCGGTTGGTTTTGAACGTTGAATCTCATGGCTTACATGATACTTCATAATTGTTGAATTAAGGCTTCTGTGATCCATATCAAGTTTATGAAAAGTATTTCGGCGTAAATCAAATGATAGTACATTTGTCGACGCGTTTCGAACCAAGGAATGTGGTTCATCGTCACCACACTCGTTGGTTCGAAACGCGTCAACAAATGTACTATCATGTGATTTACACCGAAATACTTTTCATATACTTCATAATATTGACCATAGTCAATTGAGCTACCCTGTGGGCCACATTTATATATTTAAAAATAGTTTTATTATGTTTATTAAATATTTTTTGTTGTAAATTAATACTTTATATTACCAAAAAATGCTCAGATATAAATGTTTGTAGCATCTATCCAGCGAAGGATTTCTCTGTGTATTTCTTGGGCTACTAAGGTTCCCAAAGACCAGAACTTTCCTAAATAAACTTTGGTCCAAAAATAGGCCATACAACTAGATCTGGATTATAAAAGAGATTATAAAAGACCTTATTACTAGGTTGTCCAAACCATACATAACAAAGAACTAAAAATCTTACAGGCGAGAGAATCATTCAGAATCAGAAGATGAAATGGAAGTTGGACCTCTTACACTCAATCCTGGAGGTTTTGTAGTGTTAGAGTCGCATTATAAGTGTCCCTACACATGGGAAAGCCTTGCATCCATCCTATCTAGGGTGAAGCGTTAGTTCCTCAACATTATTTTAATGTTTTCCAAGGAGGAAAAAACAGTATACCTCAACTTGTTTGTCCTTGCAAAACCAACCCCAACAGATATTTTATCTACCAATGTTATGTCGCTAAGTTCAAGTACAACACCTTTCGTCCCTTGGTGTGATTAAGGTATGGAAATCCAAGTAGATACCTAATTCATAATTTTAGAATCCGAGTGGGATTGCCTCTCCACCCGAGCTTAGGTTTCCAGCTTGTCAATTTATCTTCTTGTCTCAGGTGGCACAACATCGAAATACGTAGTAGAAAAATCCTTTGTGAAAATCCTCGCTCTATAATGGCCTTGCGGGTTGCTTCCCCCACCCCCCCCCCCGCCCCCCCCCCCCCCCAATACAATCATTCATTGCCTGGTGACATGAAAGACAACATAGGGGTCACACATGTAGAAGTTGTTATATCTTACACAACCTCCAAAGAAACAGGAGAATGCACCAACCATAACTCCCCCATGGATTTAACATCACCCTATAGATTCATCGCCTAGACTCATCAGATAGACCACGCCACTTGAAGAACTCACCATCTCAACCCCCATAAAAGTTGATATCCCAGCATCAGAACCCGAATACCCCAACACTATTAGCCAAAAACAAAGAAACGAGTTTCCTGGAGGGAAAAAATTACCTTAAACTATGGGAATTAGGATATACCAAGAGTGCAAGGAAGAAAAATAAGATTAGGGAGAAAACGACCTACACCACCTCATTGGTAAGGAAGGAGAAGTGTCTCCATAAGCCATCGAACTCTAAGAATGTAATCCATTATTCAACTTCCACACACCCAGTTTCAATGCCCTCCCACCACCGCATCCACAGAACCTCAACACGCTAATAACCCACTATCACAACACTAAAGTCGCCCATAGACGAATTTAAATCTGCAAAAATGTACATGCTTTCCACCAACAGTAGGGAGGTCGACGTCTTAACCTCACCTTTGCCCCTCTCTTCTTTGCAAAATGCCAATATGCCATCACAAGAGCCAATTTATAACAAAAGGTGGCCATCTGGTGCCATGCATGTCATTGCATGTTAGGGGTAAGTTGTGCCCCCTAATCATAAATACCCATCACGTCCTTATTGAGAAACTAGGGGCAACAATATAGAATGATTTCTCTTCTTAATAACTTTTTATGATGTATTTTTACTTCAATCAATTAGCTTCTTCTTTCTCTTAATTATTATTAGTGTTTTCTCCATCAAATAGTTACAAACCATAAAAAACAATAAGAAAATGGACACAAGATATTGGCAATCAATCATAGCCAAAACCTCTCCAACTCTGAGAGGAAAACCCACAATAATTCTTCTTCTTATAGAATCTTCAATTGACGAATTCCAAGACCTAGACCCTTGACCAAGAATTCCTCCAATACCAAGTCAACCTTGTCTCTTTTCCAGGTCAAAATAGTTGCTTCCTTACTTTTCTTCACCTTTGACCTTCAAACGACTTGACTGCGACTTTGGCTTGACTTTCTGTAATTTCAGGTTACCTACAAATTTTGTAACTTCTTGGCCTTTGATTCAGAAACCCTAGGCCATACGTGAGAGACAAATTGAAAAGATTTGCTTCTTTACTCTTCGCTAGACCTCCTTCTTCTTCCTAGTGAACTCAACCCTCAAAACAATCCTTATTGAAATCATACTTTAATACTTTGATGGCACTACAACCCGACTTCCTTACAATAGATTGAAGCCATAATTTTATTCACACGTGTGGAGAGAAGTGACCCAAGATTACTCCAAAAATCTCAACCTTATTTTCTTCCTTCGTCCTCTTCTACTTCATACTTTTTCTTCTTCTTGTGATTGAACTCTTGGTGGTGAAGTGTATCTCCAAGGATGAGACTAAATGCGCAATATATAGGCTTCCATTCACTTGATATTAGGTTGACTTGTCACTGTCTTAGGCCAACTTTTTTCTTGTGTAGGCCGACTTGATTGATAGCACTTGACTTGGTCTTGGAGGGTTGATTTGACTCAAATAATTTCTTTTACAATATGTAACATGCCGCAAATGGCTCTTCCATACATGACAATGACTTGTAGACTCAATGACAAGCCCTAAGATTTCACAATGGGAGTTTGATATGAAAATAAATTTTTCTTTAAGCATGAAACCCATGCCTCAAGAATAACAATAATAATTTTATTTTTCTCTTTACGTTAAATACATAAAGTCATGATTACATATGTCATTATGAAGACCGAACCTAGTTACATATTTCAACACTCCCTCTTAACTAGGGAGGTATTCATAATCCATACAAGGTACTTAGACATTCTCAATCTAAATAATTCTCATAAGAAGAGTCGAATTGGCAACCCATCTGTTTAGCATCATATCATCAGCATTGTCACATAACAAGGCCTTGACTAACAACTCTATCTCTCCACAAGATCAGAGCATAATGTTGGTGAGACCAATGAGTTATAGACACCATCATCATTGTCTCTCAAGTAACATACCCCACCTGGGTGTTCACAGGGTATGTTCTTCTAGGACTATTCTTATCTTCGACTCCCAATCCTCAAAGAATATCAGTCCTCTACAACAAATCTTATCTTGTATTCTCTACCACATCCTCAAAGAGTATCAAATGCTAGATGCTTACCCAATCCTCCATTCTTTCTTCCCAAAGTGAAGACAAGAATGTTGTGTTTATCTCTCCCTCTTAACTAGGGTGGATATACCCATTCATATAAAGGAATGTACCCATTATTACAAAAGGAATGTGCCCAAGTTCCCTCTCATCCCATGACTTGCCCAAGCTCCCTCTTAACTAGGGACTTGCTTTCAAGCTCTCTCTCAATGAGGGACTTATTTCCAACAACAACTATCTATTCTTTGGTGGAGATCATGTGACCTTCAGCTACTTGTATAGCTCCTCCATTCGATGTCATGAATTTCGTATTCATCTTTATGGAGCCTTCATATTGTAGCGCATTGACAATCCATCACTTTCCTTCACGAGCCATGTCATTCATGTCATCCTTCCTTTCATTGGAAAGTGTATGCTTGTCCATATCTAGTTTCTCTTTATACAAGTACCTTTTTAACATCATGTATCCTTAAGGATCTTCCATCCTTCCACATGAGTACTAGTTGTAGATGACATCCACTACTCTCTTTCGATAGCCTTGTATTAGCCTATCTAGATATTGTTCAAAAAAGAAAAAATTAAATCAAAATTACCTTTTGTTCATCATGACATCTGCTTGTATCAACATCCTACATACATATTGACACATCTCCATCATATTCAATGTCAAGGGTCTCCTTCCTTTCCAGACTTTGCTAGAGTCTTCGTACCTTTTTCTTGGAGATGTCATGGTCAATTCTTTCAGTCATTGGATGTTGATTTCCTTTTCTACGTGATCATAGTTGCATCTTTGATTATCTCTTCTTTCTTTCTTCATCTATTGTTCGTGGGGAACTTTTATCATATTTCCTTCATCTTTGTGAACCACCACATATTCCATATGAGGACATATTATGTTGATTTAATATAGTCAGTATGTGAACCATGCTTTCATGCATCTTTCCAAAGGAAGAGGTCCCTTTTCATGCTCATGTGGTGGAGAACTTACCCATGCTCTCTGCAACTAAATCATGACATGTGGTTATCAAACATATGCATACATACCTCTTTTCTTCTTTTGGTTATTTAGTCTTACTTCGGTATCTTCCTTTACCATGATTAAAATTACTTAAATCGTCTTCACCCATTGGATTCATTTATCATAATACCATCATTCAAACAATGAATCCCATCCAAGGTGGAATTCTCACTGAGGCACTTGGTTCTTCCAAGAAATGGACCAGGCTAGTGACGATTCCAACAGAGGATCTTGATTATCCTCATTTTGCAAATGCTCCTTTCTAATGATGTATGATGAGCTCTACACTAGATGAATTGCATCTACCCATAAGTATTAATGAGGTTACGAAGAGCTACTTTTTTCTAATGATGACTGCCATAAATTTTCTTGTTGAAAATGTAGCAAGAAAGTCTCAATTTCGATTTTGCCTCAATCAAATTGAGGAAATTTGAAATTCCAAATCAACACACAACTTGGAGGAGTTAACTGAGGTGACGTGGCTCTTGTCACTCAGTTAAGGATACTCAATTCGAGTTAATGAGTTGAAGTTTAGTTTACTTGAGTCGATTCCTAAAAAATAGGAGTCTAGCTTAGTTAATTTGAGTGGGGGACATGAAGTTCAGTTGTGTGTAGTGGGTTCCTAAATTTTAGGAATCTATGTTGACTTGATTTCAATTGTAGCAATTTAATTCAGTTAAATTGAGTGATGGTCAATTAAACTAGTTCTAATTGTTAAAGGAACTAGTGGAAGGTCAAGCTGTGGAAGTGGAACTTCAACCACACTTAGTGATCATTCAAATAACTAATCAATCAGCCTAAATTAGCTCATGCATGCAGAGAATTCGCGTTACCCAGTTGAGATGAAGATTTCAAGGTAGTGTACTATCAATTGTAGAATACTCTAATGTGTACAGGTGGTGCATGCAATCAGAGGAAGGACCTAAATGAATTGCGCAATCTAGATGAGGGAATTCCCTAATAATAGGGACCAATTTCCAAGAGGAACAACGCAAGGAAATAGGAGCTTAGAGGGCTTGAAAATTGGCTAAGTGTTTTCCAGAGTCAATTAGTCAGGCAGAGGGATAAACTATACACTTGCAGGGTGTGCTCATGCTTGAGCAAGCATATGTATTTCATCTCTATTCTTTGATTAATGCAATACATATTGGAAGGGGTTTTGAACAGTTGCTTTCCCCTAGATAAATGTTTGTGCATGTGTGTTGTTTCCTTTTGCATGTCTATGATTTGTGTTCTAGATGGTGAATTAACTTTCACAAATCAGTAGAGTAGTTTTGAATCTTGTGATTTAGTAAATTTCATCAGAAATTTTGAATCTACACATTAATTTCTACATGGTATCGAAGTTGGAATCACTATAGAGCAAAGATTTTGAAGTTGTCATTGCAGGAGGTTCAAATTTGAATATCAGTGTTGTAGGTTTTCTTCAGGACTGAGAAGATGGCTTTCAATGGACTCAGGCTCGAGTATGCCTTGGAAGGCACCTCAAACTTTGTTGCATGGAAGGACCGCATGGAGGCAATATGGGATGACAATGGGCTGCTAGAATAATCAAGACAGATGTAGCAAAACCCTAAACATCTGATGCCCAAAATCTTGCTCAGTGGAAGAAATATGTAGCTAGATCCAGGAGGATCATCATGGAGCGTGTGAGAGACCACATAGTCTCGAAATTACATGGAAAAGAGACTCCATTTTATATATGGAAGACCCTCAATGAGATATTCAGAAATAGCAATGAAGCCAAGAAACTTGATCTGATGAACAAATTGAGGATTGAAGACAAAGGTTATGAGGTAGTCTTCATAGATGGGAAGGTCTACCTCAAGCATCTTGATTCATGTCAAATCAATCAATTTGGTGTCATGATCGAGGGCCTCTACATATTAGAGGAAGTTGCATGTACAACCTTGAGGAGAAAGGTAGGGATTAGAGATGTTGTATTTCATAGGGAGGATGATTTATCTCAAGATGGAGCCTCAACTAGTTTGAAATTGGGCTAACTAGGAGGATAATGATGAAGAGGACCAGTCAGAGACATCCAGTAAGAGGATATTTTGAGCTAAGTGGGCAGAGGAAGCATATGTAGTTATACCTCTAGGAGTGAGGTGGAGTGACGTAGATCCTTAGTCCGAGAGTTGCAAAACTTTGGGAAGGGTCCATTGAGGTGTTCTCTTGATGGATCATTGCCTTGCTACAGGGGCCCGTAGTATTTAGTAGCAGGAGGATCAGTGTCAATCATATACTGAGGGGTGCATAGGATTGTTGATAGTGGAGCAGGAGGTTCAGTAGAAAAGTCAATAAAAACACAATTTTCCCAATAGGCAGTTGCAGACACAATTGATTTAGTTTTTTTTGGATCTTTCTCAGTTGGAGATGTTGCAATAGCAACAACAACAGTGAGAGGTGTTGCATGCATTACACTCCACAAGTGCACGATTGGGGTAGTTGATAATCCCTTTCTTGCTGAGAGTGAGTGTTGAAAATGCAGCAAGAAAGTCTCAATTTTGATTTTTGCCTTAATCAAATTGAGGAAATTCGAAATTCCTCATCAACAGACAACTTGGAGGAGTTAACTGAGGTGACATGGCTCTTGTCACTTAGTTAAGAACACCCAATTCAAGTTAATGAGTTTAAGTTCAGTTTACTTTAGTTGATTCCTAAAAAATAGGAGTCTAGCTCAGTTAATTCGAGTTAGGGACATGAAGTTTAGTTGTGTGCAGTGGTTTACTAAATTTTAGGAGCCTAGGTTGAGTTAATTTCAGTTGTAGCAATCTAATTTAATTAAATTGAGTTATAGTGAGTTAAATTTGTTCTAATTATTAGAGGAACTAGTGGAAGGTCAAGTTGTGGAAGTGGAACTTCAACCACACTTAGTGATCATCCAGACAACTAATTAATCAGCCTAAATTAGCTCATGCATGCAGAGAATTCAACTTACCCAGTTGAGATGGAGATTTCACGGTAGTGTACTATTAATTGTAGACTATTCCAATGTGTACAGGTGATGCATGCAGTCAAAGGAAGGACCTAAAGGAATTGCACAATCTAGATGATGGAATTTCCTAATTAATAGGGGCCAATTTTCCAGAGGAATAACGCAAGGAAATAGGAGCTTGGAGGGCTTGAAAATTGGCTAAGACTTGGCTAGAGTCAGTCAGTCAGGTAGAGGGATAGACTGCACACTTGCAGCCTGTGTTCAGCCTTGAGAAAGAATACGTATTTCATCTCTATTCTCTGATTAATGCAATACAGATAGGAAGGGTTTTGAGTAGTTGCTTTCCCCTTGATAAACCTTTGTGCATGTGTGATGTTTCCTTTTGCATGTATATTATTTATGTTCTATATGGTGGATTAACTTCCGCATATCAGTAGAGTAGCTTCGAGTCTTGTGATTTAGTAAATTTCATGAGCAATTTCGAATCTACACATTAATTTTTACACTTCTACTTGAGCTATCTTTCAAGCTTCTTATGATGATGTCATGCGTTCATGCTTCAATCATAAGTTCTTATGAGGCCATCTCCTAAAATGATGCATCTTATCATGCTTCTATAATTTCCTACCATGATAGCTATACTTTATAAGAAATGAAAAGAACTTGGTGGATAAGATTATCTTAATCATAATAGAGATCTTTCACTTCCTCCTTCTTTGACTTCTTCTTTTCAGCTCCTTCCACTTCTTAAGTGATATGGGATTCTTCGCTTCCTCTTTTGTTGTCCTTCTTGAGCTTTGGACAATCTCTCTTGTAGTGCCCATATTCATGACAACCATACCATTGTATTTTTGACATATTCTTCTTCTTTTTCCAAGGACCAAAGTTTCATTTTCTCTTAGCCATGGCAGAAAATGCCTGTGCTTGCTCGTTTGATCCTACATCACTTTTTGCCTTCAGCCTAGTTTCTTCAATTTTGCATAGTGACCAAAGTTCATTGAATGGGGTAGCTTCCTGCTTTCCAAAGATGCTTGATGTAAATTTGCCCCATTCCTCTGGTAGTGAATTGAGCACTATGGTGGTCATTTCCTTGTCGGACATTATTTCTCTCAACTCTGTAGTTCGTATCTAATTTCTAACACCCTCATAAAGTATGAGGTTATTCCTTCTTCTTTTGATATCTTCATCTTGTAGAATTATTGTCTTAATGAGATCACTTCTCCTGCAGTACTTACAAAGAACAATTCTACAAGTTTGTCGTATATTTATTTTGATGTCTCCAAATTTGATACATAGGGTATGAGGGTATCTTTAATGTAGTTTATGAGAATCCTTTGAGCCCTTAATTCCCCTTTCATGTACTTTGCAAGAGGTTGAGCTTATTCCTTTGGAGCTTTAGTTATTGAGCCTAAACATTTTCCACAACTTCATTTTCTATGAGGATCAAATATGTCCTCTTCTTCCATGCAAGAAAGTTTGATGACCCAACCAACTTGTTGCTTTCCTTGCAAAAAGACATTTTGATAGATTCATATGTGGACATAAATATACTTACTTGTGAAGATAATCCTTGATGACAATATCTTCAACTTGTTGCCTTCTTGATCTTGATGATGTTATTGATAGTGGAAGATGACTTCTTGGTAAAGATGTCTTACCTGATTAAAAAATAAATAAATAAATAAAATAAAATAAAATAAAATAAATAAATTGATCCTTGACTCAAGGAGAGGAAAATTACCTTGAATCCTTGATGATGATAACAATGCCTTTCTTCTTGAATTTCTTTGATGGAGAGGCTTCAAGTTGCTCCATATTGTAGTTCTTTGATAGGGTCTTTTACGTCTCCTTCTTGATGTGATGGTTGAGCGAGGTTCCAAAGAATGCTTCAAGCATAGAATGCTTCAAGAATGATTGATGATCTTGTAGTGTTTCATCTCTTGATTGTCCTTCTTTAAGTTTCCCTTCCTTGTCTTATCACCTTAGCTCTGATACCATGTTGAGAAATCTAGGGGTAACAATATAGAATGATTTATGCTCTTGATAATTGTTTGTGCTGTATTTTTACTTCAATTAATTGGATTCTTATTTCTCTTGATTATTATTAGTGTTTTCTGCATCAAACAACTACCAAACCATAAATAATAATAAGATAAAGGACACAAGGTATAGGCAATCAGCCAGGGCCAAAACCTCTCTAACTCTGAGAGGAAAACCCACAAGAATTCTTCTTCTTATAGAATCTTCAATTGACGATTTCCAAGACCTAGACGCTTGACCAAGAATTCCTCCAAGACCAAGTCAACCTTGCCTCTTTCCCAAGTCAAAATAGTTTCTTCCTTGCTTGTCTTCACCTTTGAACTTCAAACGACTTGACTGCAACTTTGACTTGAATTTCGACAATTTTGGCTTACTTGCAACTTCTGCAACTTCTTGGCCTATGCTTAAAAAAACCTAGGCCACACGTGAGAGAGGAATTGGAGAGATATACCTTTTTTTTTCTTCGCTATACCTCCTTCTTCTTCCTAGGGAACTCAACACTCAAAACAGTTCTTATTGAGACCAAACTTTAATACTTTCATGGAACTACAGCTCGGTTTCCATGCAACAAATTGAAGCCCTAATTATCTTCGCACTTGTGGAGAGAAGTGACCCATAACCACTTCAAAAATCTCGATCTTCTTCTCTTCCTTTGTCCTCTTCTACTTCACAGTGTTTCTTCTTCTTGTTATCGAACTCTTGGTGTTTAAGTGTGTCTCCGAGAATGAGGTCGAATGACCTATATATAGGCTTCTAGTTATTTAATATTAGCCTGACTTTTCACTATCTTAGGCCGACTTTTTGCTTGTGTAGGCCGACTTGATTGGTAGCACTTGACTTGGTCTTGGAGGGTTGCTTTGACTCAAATAATTCTTTTATTAAATGTAACATGCCCCAAATGGGTCTTTCGTACATGACAATGACTTATAGACTCAATGACAAGCCCTAAGAGCCCACAACGAGAGCTTGATCTAAAAATAATTGTTTCCTTGAGCATGAAACCCATGCCTCAAGAATAATAATAAGAAATTTATTTTTCTATTTACATTAAATACATAAAGTTGTGATTACATATTTCATTATGAAGACCAAACCTAGTTACATATTTCAACAATCCCAAGGTGGCAGACTCAGCCCCCAAGGGACCCTTATCAATGTTATTCACAACCCCATCAGGGAATGTTTATTAAATAAATTTATTAATTTTTATAATTTTATTGATTACATGTTTTGAAAAATATCTCTTAGCGGCATCTCAATTGGTGATATCTATGAAAATGAAGTGTTATGTGCAAGGAGGTTCGAGGTTCAAATACCCTCATTTCACCTATGTCTGTGGTAGTTATTGGAATCGACCCATGTCAAGTAAGTACGAGACTAGACTAACCCAGTTTTAGATTACTGTAAATACAACAAAACAAAACAAAAAAAATCAAATATATAGTCAAGAATAGGGATAGTAAGAGGGGGGAGGATTCTCACTAATCCCGATGGAAAATCGTAGCCAATTATTCACGGGGACTAGGTAAGAAAACCAAAAATGAAGCCGAGATGTATGGCCTTCTTTTGGGATTAAGTTTGGCTCGTGACAGTAGAATTTTGGACCTATTAGTCCTGGGAGACTCTATTATCACTATCCAACATTTTATCAGTGTCACATATCCTCGAGAAAATACCCTTAATGTCCTCCTTAAAAGAATTAATCATGCTCTTATCCTCCTCTCCTCATTTTTTCTCTTTCACGTCCTTTATAATCAAAACTCAGAGGCTCACTACCAAGAAAACTTAGCTTATCTATTGGTTGAAGGTCAGAAAGAAATCAATGGCAACAAGGAGACACACCTAATACCATAGTCAGTCATGTCTATTTCTTGCCCTATGTTTCGCCCCTGGATCTGCCCTTGTATGAATTATTTTTAAAACTTAAAAAACAAACAAAACAAAACTCCAAAGGACATGAAGGTCGATGTTGTGACAACCGTAGAAAGCAGATCTCATGCATGAGAGGCTATTATAATCCCTAATGTTCATCCTTGCAAAGTATTGTACATGCAAATTTTAGTATTTGTTGGTTGAGAAGGATTCCTTCATTTCTTGGATCTTAGCGTTAACAATGTTAATGACTTATAATGTCTACCTCTAGGGTAATGAGCATCTTAGTAAGGGTTTTCAAAAATCCTTGCTTGTCATCTCTAAAGTGAAGAATAAGATGTGTCAATTCCTTGCCTATGATGTAGTCAATCAAGGACCTTTTATCCTCTAGTGGCTTGTCTTTAAAGATGAACCTATGTTCTTCTATGAGTATTTTGGCCATATGCTTCTCTAAAGTTGTTCTAATGACCCACTGATTCAACTCTTTGACCATTTCCTCCTTCCACTGATTCAAATCTTTGACCACTTCCTCCTTCAAAAGTGGCACATTAGCTTTCTATTCATGTATCCATAAAACATTCTTTCCTTGGGAAAATTAGTGATAGTGCTCTTGGGAGGCCCTAAATTAGGTATCTAAGCTATAGTGATAACCTAGTATGTATGCATTTATAGAGGAGGAAATAATCTAGCTTCCAATAGCCATTGCCACTATAAGATTTCCATACATTAATAGTGTTATCACACCCAATTAAGGCAAGGTTCTAATGGGATTAGGAGTGATTGCATGCAAGGGAATTAAGAAGTGAAGTGAGTACTTATGAAAATACATAAACAACTTATTATAGAAAAGCCTTTATGGTTTGCAATTATGGCCGTAGTAGTTGGGTATCAAAGGTTCTCATGTAGCTTTATGGTCTAATATGCAAAGCAAGTTTATATGTGCTACCTACGATAATCCAATTAAATAAAATTTGAAAAATAAACATTAGCCATACCCTCTCCTCTTCCTTATAATATCAAAATGGAGCATGACTCAAACCACGATTAACAATAGTAAATGGTAACTTTGAATGAGTCAATCAAACTTAAACTAATTATGACGTGTGGCCTCCCATTAGGAACATTCCTTAAGTGTATGTGACAACTAATTGAGCTAACCCCTAGGGTTTCAAAATGTAAGGGGCATTTTAGTGCATTAGTTTAAACATTATACAAAATGGCCATTTTCCATTGGCTTAGAAGAATAGGAGGGGGAATCAAAATTTTTGATATGAGATTTGGTAGGAATCATTTTATATAGATGGAGTTCCGAATATCAAATGTTAACAATACATTACCTAGTTGTAGTAGGGGTATTTTAAAGTGCCAAATCCATTTATGTATTAAAGACAATATTTTCATATTGCAATTTCAAAAAAATGGCTTCGCTAGATCATGTCTATAATAAGTCAAAAAAATATTAAAATATTTAGCATTCCTCTTTTCCATCCTTGACAATAGGTGTGGAAGGGGTTGCATCACATAACTGAAAGCTATATGAATTTTCTAGCGTATTAATTTCAAAAGGGGGTATTATTTAATGTAGTTAATTATATAATTGTAATCTCTCATTCTCAATTTTATTTTATATTTAAATAACCTTTTCATAATGGGCCAACACGCCATTAAAGGTAAAGATCATATTTAAAAAAATTAACTCATGGAAAAGCCTTAATTTTAAAAATCTCAATCTCCTAATCGGATCAAATTTTATATCTTTATTAGAATATGCTCTCGTTTTTTGCTTTTTAACAATATATAAGATAAGATGTAAGTTGGCCATGAATAAAATTAAAAATATTATATACAATATTTGAATGGTTAGAATGTTAAAATGATTTTCAACATGCGATGTTTGAATATTTAAAATGGTTACTTTAGCGAATATTAAAATAAATTCCTACCAAAGTTTATGGAAGTATATACATTCTACTTTCTTTACATTTAAAGATGTAACTTTTTATATAGATGTTTTCAAAAAATTGACTAACTCAAACATATTTATAATAAATATAATAAATTGGGAAAGTTTATATTTATAATAAATATAATAAATTGGAAAGTTTAATTTAATAATATAATAAATTGTGAAAGTTTATATTTAATAAGTTTATATTTGAATTATTTTTTCAAAGAATGGGTAAGGATATCTATTAAAGTTTAGTTTTCGACAACTATTATATATTAGTTAGTTTTATAATGATTATGCATTTAGATGTTCAAAAAATTAAAAGTTTATATTTATTATATTTTTTTGCTAGATACTTATGATATTCTCAACAAAAAAAATTTAATAACAAAATATACTTATATGATATCAGACAATATTAAGACTTAGCAAAATTGTCGAACAGTTGACAGTCCTGTTTTTTAAGATTCTCTTTGGGACTTGTTTTCATCGACTCTAGTTTTTTCTTTCAGCCCCTTGTGCTTTCTTGACTTTTTTCTCCATTGGGCCCTTACTGGTCTCAACCCCTTCGAGTGCGGACTATGCTCCACTAATGTAGTTTCTTCAAGCTCTGCCAACCTGTTATCCATAGCTTCTAATTTTGTTCTAACTTCAGCGTGGAACCTTTCCAATTTGCTCTGCATCAATTCAAGTTTGGTGTTCATGAGTATCTTTAGTAGTTTTCCCTCTTTCTCCTTTGCATTTAGTATCCCCTCCATTGTCTCTAGTAGCCTTTCCAAAAGCTGGTTCGTTTTGGCTTACTCGTTTCCTTGAGATTGATGTTGTAGTGTTTGCCATAGGAGGTATGTGTCGCGTTATTCCTTGACTTCTTGTTAGAAATGTTCTTTGCTACTTGCGATTGCAAGCGCTCAGAAACAAAGTAGTGTGGTCTCATATTTTAACAACACCTTGCCAAAAACCTCCTCTCCTCTGCAGAGATTTGTATTGAACGCTTAGTAGCATTGTTATATGGGACCAAATGCACATGACACAGAGCTTATTATATCCTCCTTTGCCATAATTCAGCCACCCTAGAGCATTTATTTTTTGTGTTATCGAATCCATGTCTTGATCACACTGAATTCCTTGCAAAGATTGAGAATTGATATGAAGGGGATGAGGGATTAAATCCAATATTAATTGAATTGAAAGTGGTTTCAATACGATTGCTCTTATTACCTTTGTTTTCCAATTACCATTGAAATTTGATAAGGTATGAGAACACATGCGCTCACGTGAGGCGTCAATGAAGTGTCAGATGTTGCAGTGATTTGGATGGGGTACCAATTTTTTGAACTATAAGGCTTTAGAGTTAAATGAAATGATATTTTAAGGTCCACGAGACTAAAAATAGTCTATGAGATCATTAGTTCCCTGTTTTTCACTTTTTGCAATTCTATCCTTTTCTGATTCAAATTGATGATGAGTTGGCCCAACCTTCTAACAATCCCCTCGCTAAAAAGACAATGCCAAGAAACCAATGCTAACATGTTCTCATAACTTTCTCTGATGTCTTTGAATGCATCGCATTCCAAAATGAAATGTTTTCCAATTCCACTACCCCAGACGTGCAAAATGTACACACCTGTTCTTCCCAGGCTTCTTTAGGCTTTTTCCACCATCCTGTTTCACACCGAAGTTGATGCGTGTTGGTCCTTAATTGAGCAATAAGAACCTTTTCCCTCCACGAAATGCTAGCTACAATGAACTCTTTTTATTGTAGATCACACGTAGGGTTGAATTCCTCAATGTAGTACTTCTTCTTTCTACCCAACTCTTTTCCCCATACCTTTTTATGAAACTTCTCCATAACAAACTCCTTTAGCTCCTTGCTATTTGTGGGACATGCATTGAGGTAGATATTCCGTTTTTGCATCCATGTATAGTTTTGTTTCATCCATGTTTTCTTTCTTTCACTCATGCCTTCATTGAAGATAACATTAGGCCATCTACCTACTCTCATTTGCTCAATTCTTTTTAGATATCTTATGAACCACACCATAGCAATTGCTTTGATGGGAGTTGCTCCTGTTTAACTCAACATTATCTCATAAGGTACTGAACTTTTTATTTTGAAATTGCTCTTGTTTCACACCCATATAGCATCAATGGACAAACTAGGAGTCCAAAAAGCACTTTAATCATTTTCCAATCCCATAACTCTGCGTCTCTACATCTGTTTTGAAGAGCATATAATGCTTTCCACCCTCCTAAAATTCTTTTATTTTTGCAGTCCTCCCAACTGAGTTTGTTGTTGAAATCAATCCTGAGGTACTTGTACTCATTTACTTCTTCGAGAATGTTGTCTTCAAAAAAGTAAGTATGCTCGATCTGCTTCTTTTTATTAGAGAAAATCATTATTTTGGTCTTGCTAGTATTGACTTGCATCCCCACTGCTCTACAAAAATGCTCAAGGGCATATAAGTGCATTTACAATCATGGGCCGATTTAGAAATCAATACAATATCATCAGCATATAAAATAAGCTTTATGACAAACTCCCCCAACCGAACACCATCTCCACCTTACAGATTTAGCCACTCTTCCAATTTATCAATATATAAACCAAAAAGAGTAGGGGATGAAGGGAAACCTTTCTTGACTCCAATGTCACTTCTTAAGCTTTTTGAAATACCTGTTGAGGTTCTAACCTTGACTTTCACCTCTGCATAAAGTCTATGGACAGCGGCTCTATAATGCACAGGAATTTCAAGTTCTTCCATTCTATGCCACAACTTATCTCTAGGGATTGTGTAAAATTCTTTTTTGAAGTCAACAAAGCAACAAAATACTTCTTCTTTGTCCTCCCAAACCTTTTCAACAATGTATCTCAATGTGATACCATGATCCACAGTAGAATGCTTCGGCCTAAAACCCGCTTGTCCTCTTGCCCTCTTTTATTTTACTTCTACCCACTTACTAATTATGTTTTCTACCATGTTGTTGAAGAGCTTCGCAAACAAAGGATTGATCATAATTTTTCTATAGTTGGAAGGATTATTAATGTCTCCACTTTTAAAAAGGGGTATTGCTAGGCTAGTTGTCGAGTCTCTTGGGAATCCTTGTTGAATAATGTTGTTGAATATTTCCATGATGTGCGGTGCAAGAGCATTCATTCCCCATTTTAGATACTCTGCTTGAAGTTCAACCAAGTCCTTTGCCTTTCTTGTTTTCAGCTGCTTAATTCCATTCTCCACCTCTTGTAATGTGAAGAGCTTTGAAATTGTGTTGATCCTGGGGGGGCTCCGCCTGAGATTATTTCTCATAGAGTTGTCTTGCATACTCAAACTGTTGATTGGTTGTAATATTATTTTCAAATTGCTTCTTCTTTGGTTGCAATTCCTACCAAAAAAGCTTTGGATTATTCTTGCTTAAATATATTAAATCTTCTCTCCTTGTTTGCATGAACTCATCTTTTTTCCTTTTTAGTATCTGCTTGTAAAACTTTACATTCATCTTCTCCTCTCCTGCCTTTTTCAAGGTTCTCCTTGTCATTTTGCACTCCTCATCAAACCAAGCATTTACAGGAAAACAATTTGATTCTGATTTCCTATCTTTTGCTCTTTTGCACTTCTCAAGTGAACTTTGAATTATATTTGTTAACTCATGACAGTTGAAACTTTTGAAACCAATTTTCTCCTTCTGAATTAATCTCTCTAACATTGTCTTTAAGATAGTACAATTTTCTTATGTTAGAAGAATTTTGCCCCATGATAATGATTGTCGAGAGCATTGGGTTTTCCTCCTATGCCACCTTTCTTCTAACCATGATAACCTTATATAAATTGGGTTATGGTCGGATTTTAAGTCCCAAATATGCTTTCCAATATTAACTTCATCTATCTTTTCTATCAAGCTTTGTGAACACATCATACAGTCAACGACACTTACCCCATTGTATGTGTTGCAAGTGAAGTTCCCAGACCTTTTCAATCTTTCTAGACCATTGCAAATAATTAAGTTGAAAGCCCCACACAGTGTAAGCAACTCCTCTCCAAAATGATTGTTAACTTTGTTGTCTTTTGAAAACCTCACCCATTGGGGATTCTCCTCTTCAGTGAGCCAAATAGGATTGTTATCCTCTTTGCAACAAAGAATGTTAGCTTGATTATTTGTTGTTCTAGCATTGAAATTACCTACGAAAAGAACTTCTCCCTGTTGAAAGTACACGACAATATCTTGTTTTAAAGCTACATATGGATCCTTGCTTGCAACCACCAACTGCTAATCCTTCATTATAGTCGTTGTTATGCTGGTTTGGCCCTTATAATTGCATGATTTCGCATACAATTCTTGCTCCTCGTGGATTTTTACAAATGTTCGGTTGTGGATGCCTTTACGCATCACCTTTATACCATGTGGATGATAGATGCTCTTCATGGCAATGGGAAATTAACTATTGGCCTATTATCTAGTTCTAAGGACCCTTGAACCATTCACACCCCTTTGTTGGCCAACGCATTAGCTTGAGAATTCAATCACCTAAGTACATGAAAGAATTCAATTTGTTTGAATTGTTGGGACTAGATAACAATCCTTTGCAATATGGGTGAGAGAGGAGTATTTTGCAATCTCCTTTCTTCCCACGCCTAACGAATTACAATCATTGAGTCACCAAATACCATTATTTTGTCGATTTTCTAAGCTATTGCTAATTATAATCTTTGCCAAAGGGCAAGATATTCAGCTTGATTATTCGTTGTGTTACCTAGGCCCTAAGCATATTTTGTCTTTATTTTTTCATCGGGGCAAAGAATAACCCCTCTCGTTCCTGCCACCCCTAATAAACTAAATTGATTTTAATTATAAAAAAAAATTGTTAATATTTTTAAATTTTGTGAACTTACAGGGGCAATTTATTTGGTGATGGTTATGAAAACGAAGTGTTATATGTGAGGAAGTTAGAAGTTCAAATCCCCTTGATATATTTGCGGAAGGGGCACACTTGGGAACTTAGAGATTATACTCGTAGCGATTGGAATTGAGAATATATAAGCACCTAGAGGTTATAGTGGTAGTAGTTGGAATCAAGCATACATAGGTACCTAAAGGTTGTAGTGGTTGCTGTTGGAATTGACTCCATGTCACTCAAGTACAAGACTAGTCTAGTTATCGATTCCTCTAAATACAATAATAATAATAATAAATTGATATTTATGAGAGGCTATTCTAAATTTGATGTAATTTTAAATTTTAAACATTAATATTTTATAATAATAAAAATAATATTAGTAATTTGAGATAATTATAAACATTAGATATTAATATTGCATAATTATAATCCAAGCTATCAATTTTTGAATAGAAATAATAATTTTATTAAATTATAATTATAATAGAGATTATTCATTTAGAATTGGCAAGAGCGGGAGGGGTGATCCTTAGCCATGATGGAAAATTTGAGATTTAATGTGCTTGGGGTTGGGCTCTGCTACCAACAACCAAATTGAGTTTTTGGCTCTCTAGAAAGGATTGGACCTTGCGATAAAAAAGAAATTTTCAAATCTAATATCCTTTAGGGATTCTTAAACTGTAATTGGGAAAGTTTGGAAATCGAAAGTATCCCAAAATAGCAGTCTCCCTCCTCTTTTGCAAAGGATCGTCATCCAGCTTCAAAAGTTTGACAAGATGGAATTCTTTCATATTCATCCATATAGCCAACAAAGGTACAAATTTGGATCAGGGGATGCTAGAGTTGAACAACCAAATTTATGCAAACAACTAGTTTCCATTATTGAGACCCTGAATTGACCTCTCTTTTACACCCTTTTTGCCTTCACCTCCATCTTTTTCATGATAATTTTGCTACAGTTTCAAGCTATAAGGTCACTCTAGATATGCTAAGACATAATAAAAGGTATCATTCATTCATAGTTTATAATCTTTAGTTTTTTATAAAATCTAATCAAAACATCTCTATGACTACCAAATCGCACTGATTCTGCTGCTAACCAGAGATTCCGCAACTCATTCCATGGTTAGGTAGGTTCTAGAGCACTTTGAGGAGAATAAAGTATATGGATGGATTAAAAATGCTAAACTTATGGAAATCCACCTATTACATCGATCTTGCAATTCATAGTATTCAAGAAAACCAAAAGTCAGCTTTGGTTATAATACTCCATCCTTGCGCACAATTTGAAGGAATATTGTGGCATCATCAAGTGAGCGTGTGAATGAATGAGAATAGTTTGGGATCAAAGTTTAGGATATGTCAATTTGAAATCTTCTCATGATTTTCTCTTCTCATAGCAAATCATGAGAAGCATGATTCCTATTTTGATTTAATTACTTAGTTGTCAATTGTAAACTAGCTCCTCAGCCTATAACTCTTTGAACTGTTATTCGAGAGACATTATAAAAAGCCTTGAAGTGAGACAAATGGACATCTCTTTAAGTTGGTAATCATTTTCTTTTGAAGACCTTTGTTTTTAATGCAATTACCCTATTCCTTTAATGATCAAATGTGTGCGTGAATAACTCGTTAATTGAAGTCCTTTCATTCATACCCTCGATGGGAGGGCCCCCTGAAGAGTTGTAAGTTATTTTAGTTGTTGATTCAATATTGTTTTTATAACTAGTCTTTTCAATTTGCAGATAATTAGACACTTTCCATCAATGCTTTGTTTCATGTTATAGTTGATTTAACGTTGCCTTGTTTGCACAAGAATGAGCACTCACTTATAAACCAAAATATCAAAAACATTTCCTTCATTAGTTTATTCATTTCAGTTGTTTTGCTTAGTCTCAGATTTACAAGTTGATGTCTAGATTGATTTCATTCATAATTGTGCACATTAGTAGTATATCAGGGTTGTAATTTAGGTCAACGTTTTAAAGCTTTGTTTCTTAATTTAGTTTTACTGGAATTTCAAAGCACTTAGAATAAGCTTTCTTTCAGTTGAATAGTGTAGAAATTTCAATTTATGTCAATTAGAATAGCATTTCAATTCATTACAATAGAATAAGGTTTTAATTTTGCTCATTAGAATAATATTTTTAATTCAGTTTAGTAGAATAAATTTTAATTACTGTCAAGTAGAATAATTTTTTTATTAAACTTAGTAGCATAGAGTTTTCATTTGATTTCACCTTGCAAAAGACAAGTTTGATAGAAAGAACATGTGTGTAGAATTGACATGAGTTAATCTAATTTGACTTAAAATTGCAATTCGCTTCAATAAATTAGAAATTGTACTTCATCTCAAATAAAAAATAGCATATACTGTGCACATGCACTTCATAAGTACACGAACCTTGGTTTAACAATTTAATGACATAATTTAACTATCAATCAAATTACCCAACATCCATCACCCTTGTTTCAGTCATTTATAAAATAATGAAGGGCCCCAATGACCACTCAGGCATAAGGAAAAACAAAGAAAACAACTTTAGGAATCATCAAAGGATGATTAATCTTTTAGTTGTTCGTCCAACGATGGTTTCCATAGTCTGGTGGTTGGCATTTATTCGTCCCTCACCATGCTTGCACAAATGGAACATGGTTTTAATTCCTCCACTGCAAAGGTGTCTGGATCGCCTATCAAATCATCATAGGAATTTGACCTTTAAAAATTCGAGGTTGTTCTCATTTAGTTTCCATTCATATTTCTTAGGAAACTCGTTACTTCTATCATTTCTCGGTATCAATATGCACATTCAACAAAGCATCCACAACATGTTGGGTTCTGGTGTTATAATGTCTCATTTAATTGTCTTAGAGAGCATGTTCATTGGCTAAGAAAGGTATGTCATGCTTGAATTCAAGCTTCCCTCAGCCTTTATATTGATATGCAAACACCCTTTAGCCATGTCAAGTTTTTCAGGTCAAGGTGGTGGCAATCCCGAGAGGGACGACATGTCACCTAACTGTGTTATTATGTATCCTCTGAATAAAGGGAATCAAGGTTTTGGTGCGAGGGTTTAATCAACCTTTAATGTATTAGGTGTTAGTGTCAGTCTTTGAAGCCTTCCACCAATGATTAAATATGCTCTGACAAAGTGGTTTTAGGATGTTACAGTCAAATTTTGTCATTTCAGAGAATCTTCAAGTAAAATTTGGTCACTAGGTATTAGGTTTAGGGTTTGTTTTCACTCCTTTCAAAGTTGTCCAAATGTCGGTCCATGTCACCATTCAGCTGAGTGTACCATCATTCAAAGGGTTGTCATCATCATGTGAGGTTCCAATGGGTCATTTTACACCTTGTTCATGCTTCAGTTGTGCCTAGGTAAGGTTCATTTCCCTCTCATAGGGTTCTGAAGCTAATTTCTCTTGGATGGTCGAATCATCAACAAAACTTGTATCTTGATGTTCATACACCTTCCCCTATCCTTAATGTATCTTATTAAACACTTCCCATCACTGATATCCCTCAAATTCCTCAATTTTTCACAAACCCTAGTTTCTTCCTACAATTTGACAATTTTCTAGGCTAGGCCTGTGTTTTGCCCTTTTGGACCCCATCCCCTCACTAAATCTTTGAAATTCCACTTTCCCCTGCTTCCTAACATCCCTCCCCACTTCCTAAAATTTTCTTAATAATTTAGAAGCCCCTTTTCCCTTTCATTTCACTCCATTTCAACAAATCCCCTGTTCCACACATCAGGATAGGTTTTACTCAAATGATGTTTTTGAGCAAGAAAAAATGCATTTGGAAAACGTGAGAGAGGTTTTAGTCCATAATAGTCCAAGGAAGAAAAACCACTTCCAATTTTTACACAGGTGTCATGGTTTTATAGAAATGTCAAAAATACAGTTGCCTCAGGAGAATTGATGGACCTCTAAAATGACCTTGGGAAAATCAAGATTTCTCCTAGCTTGGTTGGCCAAATGACTTGCTTGATGAGTCAAATGGTAACTAGACACAAATATATTTCCAATGAGCTATCATGAGCTCAATTTGGAGTTGAGGAAGACCTTCAAAAGTTGACTGCAACAGCACTCTGCCTTTAGGCAGCCTCATTTTGCACATTTTGACCAGTCTTGGGAGATTTGACTTTTTATAGGGCAAATGAACTCCAAATAGAAAAATTCAAGTTGGGATGGAAATTAAAATCAATAAGATTTCGAACGAGCTATCTTGCACCGAATTTTGACACCGGGAAGGCCCTCAAAAATCGTCTGCAAAAAGGCGCTACGCCCCTATGACAGGTTTCTAGTGTAAAATTACACTGGTGCTACACACAGAATTGGCGCTACGCACCTGTTGAAAACACCTCAAAATTGTTATCAAA
Organism: Pinus taeda; assembly: GCA_000404065.3. Taxonomy (NCBI): domain Eukaryota; kingdom Viridiplantae; phylum Streptophyta; class Pinopsida; order Pinales; family Pinaceae; genus Pinus; species Pinus taeda. The sequence continues at coordinate 7,058 of APFE031073849.1, read as the reverse complement.
ACACCTCCAAAGCTATTTAATATTGGTGCCAAGTAATTTTACCATTCCTCCTTGCTAAGAAAGAAGTGTGCTTGTTTTCTTGAGTGCGTTTGGAATTATTTCATAACAAACCCTATTGGCATTGATATTTCTCTCATAAACCCTAAATAAGCTAACCTACCTCTCATAAGCCACTAAGGGTAATTGGCTACCTTTCTCCTCCATTTGCACTTGTTTTTCAACTCTTCCTCACTATCCATCACTCATCAAACTTCACTCCATTAAACCCTAATTTCTACATCAAACCCTAGCCCTGTACCCTACTCCCAAACACTAACTCCCACATCCTACTCTTTCACTACTCCTACTTCCCTATCAAACCCTTATCCTACATTCTAAAACCCTATTCACTCCCCTCATTCCCCTCATTCCCTAAAACCTCAAAACCTCCACTCCCTCAAGCACTCATCATCCCCATACACCTCACTCATCTTATCTTTTAAAATATCTTCATACTCTTATTGTCCCCACCTCATCCCTTCATTCCTCATCAGCTACTACATCATTAAAACCTATGGAGAGGGACCTCTGATATTTTCATCAGTGCCTCAAGAGGAAGGAGGACCTTCAGGACAGCAGGAGGTCAAAGAGACTGAGACCTTGAACAAGAAAACAAGCAACTTACCGACAAACAAGACAATCATGGAGCTGCAAACCATAAGGGAAAACAAGCAAGCAGCAAAAAGAAAGAAAGTTAAATTGACACCCCTCGAGCAAGAGATTGATGCAGACTGGGAATCTTGGCTAGAGAGGGCAAATATGCACTTGGAGAAGTTGCTTGAGAAATCCAATAAGGAGAAAAATATGTTGCGGCACATGGCTTATCAATATTTGGCATGAAACAAAATTTGCAAAACTAGGATAAGGTGCCTAAAAGCCAAGTTGAAGAAGACTTTGAGGAGTAATGAAGAGTAATATAAGCTCAAGAACTTGGCTGAAGCTTCCTTGGCCCAACATAGTACTTGATGCAGTTCATTCATGCCAAATTTCAAGAAATTTGGCAAACTTTTTGGCAATTTTGAAATTTTCAAGGAAAAAACAGGTTTTTCTGGCAGGTGCGTAGCGCCACCTGGCGCTCGCTTTTGATAGGGACCTCCTCTAAAGGAAAACTTTGCATTTTTAGATTCTTAATGAAAAATTACGTATGCTCAGAAATTACTAGGAAATATGGAAAAGTTTTGGGTCACCTAAAGGGCCAAAAACACCTCAAAAATGCCCTCTCTACGACTTTTTGGCCACACAGGAAGCAATGTTGGGAGAACTGATTTTTGGAGGGGAAAATGGGCACCAAATTCAAAAATTCCACTTTTCCTAGAAAGTAGATAGACAGACCTTTCTAACAAGCCAACTTGGAGCAAATTTGGTGAAGGGGAAGGTCTCCAAATTCAGCTGGGAAAAAGCAATACGCACAAAAAAAGTGGCGCTACGCACAGGATGAAAAAGTGCCAATTTTGCTCAAAAACTCTGTTTTTTGCCTAGTTTTCTTCTAGTCTGGCTTTTTCTCTCTTATGGTAAAATTCATGAGCTGACATGATGTAAATTGGTGTACTATGATGTAAAAATGATAAAAATTGACTTGATAAGGTAGATACATCAGTTGTAGGTGGTTTGGAGTTGAATGAATCAGTTTCCTAGGTTTTAGAGGCAAGTTGTTCCACTGCCTATTTTTGTGTTCCTAGCTTAGATATGGTTGAAACCACCCCTCTTCTCATGGATTCGACCCCTGATGGATAGCACAGGTGGTTTGGATGTCTATATTATGTGTTTTTTCAGTCATTTTTCAAGGTTGGACTCTTGTGAAAGCTTTGAGCATCATTGTACATTCATCTCTGCAGTTTGGCAAGGAAATAGACCAGGGTTTGCAGCATTTTGTGGGATTCTTGTGGCAAGGGTGATTTAGTATTGTTTCTCCTTCTATAATTCAAGTTATCATGTGTTTATGTGTGCCATTATCTCTCTCTTTTCAGCTTAACTAAATGAATCAAGTATAAGGGTAGAAATCATTGATGTTGCAGTGCTCTACCTTAGGGTTTGTTTAGCTTTATATGTTTTCTACTGTTTGAAGAGGATTTCTGATACTTTCATGCCCTCTTCAACTCCTCACCAGTATTAAGACTTTCCATTTCACTTATTTCAAACTACTAAATCATTTGCCTACCTCGCCCCACAGAAAACTCTACAAGACTGAGTTCATTCCCTTGACTCAAAACTGCCTTTCACTTCTGATCCAGCAAACCAACATAAAACTCAATCAAACTCCTATGAGCATATACCTAGCCTAAAATTATTATTTACATCAGTCATCTCAAGCCTCATTTGCTATATTTTCCTGAGATTGAAAAGGAGAGAGCCCTCTCCCGACCTGGTAGGGCTACCTACCGGGTTAAGCATGGTTTGATGTTACCCTAGACCTGTCTTTCTCAGCCTGAGGTAGATTTAGGCCCTAACATTAGGCCTGACCCTATGTACTGGCCTCGGTTCCACAAATGCAATTCATTTCCACCTGTTGAGGTAAAACTACGCGTCGGCCTCCATTTTGTCATGCGTTGTGGGTCTGGTTCGGCTCTGTAAGTATGTTGTGCCTTCGTTTGTTTCTTGGGGTGATTTGTCTGTTGTTCCACGGAGGCTTCAGGTTGGTTTACTCTCTACAAGTTCCCTCTTACTCTCTGTTCTCTGATTTAAGCTTTGTTTGGTTATGCTTGCAATGGTTTTTGTTATTGGTCCCAGACTTGAGCTGGCTTATGTATCCACAGGTGTTTCTCTTGCTACTATTGTGGGCGGCTTCAACAAACGCTATTTCAGGTGAGATTTTGTTCTGGTTTCATTTCTGCAATTTATTTTAGTGATTCTAACCCTCTGGCCCCTTCGTGAGCAGGTGAAACTCATCAATGGCGCTCTCACTGGGAGAGTCCCTCCAGCTAAAGACTTGGTTCTCATCCTTTGTCTTGGAAAAGACTCCTTCGAGGTAAACCCTCGTTCTTCCCTTTCTTAAACTGCTCTCTGTCACCTTGTTTCATTTGCTTTTTTTGTTTTGTTGACTTCCATCTCGTTTTTGTGGTGGTGTGCAGGTCGGTTCTAGAGATTGCTGCTCCATGGCCTCGCCCTTGGGAGTCTTTGCTGCTTGGGAAAAAACAGGGTAGGATCCCTTTGTGTTTGCCTAGTTGACTTTGCTTGCGTTTTCTTTAATTGGCACAAGCCGATGGATCTCATTTCCTCTGTTATGTTTGTATGGTTTCGTGGGTTTCAAACCCTTGCTGTCAGTTTGTTCTAAACCTACATAATGCTGCCAGTTTGTTCTAAGCCTGCATAAACGTTGGTTTCCAGCTTCTATGGGTTTCAGAATCCTCTGGATTTTGTTTTGAAAAATGTATATTGAATTGTTTAAACTTTAAAATGAAATGAAATGCACAGACGTGCTTGTTTACTATATGACATTTGTACCTGGGTCTTTATTTTGTTGAGAAAGATGTGATATCTTGTTGGGCTGTGCCTTTGTCTGGTTCTTGGTCCTAAATGCCTTCAATTACGAGACTTGAGTATCGTTCGCTTTTTTTTATTAATGAAAATGCTCCACTGTTTTACTTACAACAATATTTCAAACATGTTGACATAGGAGAAAAACAAAAAATGCCTTTCTTTTCTTTATGACAGAGATATTGGACTCATTTACTTTACACAGATACTTAAAGAGAAACAAGTTGTAAATTCGTTTTCTGTATTTTTCTTCTCTCTCGATGGCAACCCTTCCATAATCTTTGATTTTTCCTTTTCAATACATTGTCAGCAGTTCCTTTATAGTTTGAGGAACTGTTCCTCGGTTATGTTTCAGCTACTAAACAGTTTCTTCCAACAAATCCCTAACTAATTCCTATTTTGTCTAATTAAAAAAACTAATAATGGTTGATTCAACCTTAATTAAAAATGACACAAAATGTAACTAAATGAAGCAGAAACTTGAAGTGTTTTCCTCCCTATCTGTCAAGATAAAATGAAAAAAAAAAACATCTCCCAGCTATCGCCTCTTCACTCAGATGCTTCTGCATCAGGCTCCCGAGATAAATTAAACTCATGGCTTCTATCCATGAGCTCTTCAATAGAGTACCCGATGCTTTGAATCTGGCCAGTGTCTAACCAAGAACCATCTTCAATAGGATGACCCTTCCACTTGACTAGGTACTGCAAATATTCCTTCCTTCGAGTCCGTTTGGCCACCTGAGTATCTAGGATCTATTCAATCTCTAGAGGCTTTGTTGGGGGCATTTGCTTAATCCACGAATCATTCTCTTTCTTGGTGTCCCGTGTTCATCGTTCCGAATTGCCTTCTCCATCTGCCATAGTGTAGGGGTACAAATCTGCCACATTGAAAATGGGTGAAATTCTAATACCTGGGGGTAACTGCAACTCGTAAGCATTCGCAGAAAATTTTCGAAGAATATTGCAAGGCCTGATTTTTTCAATTTCAACTTGTTGTATTCGCCTTTAGGAAACCTTTCCTTGCTTAGGTGTTCTAATACCAGGTCTCCTACGTTGAATTGTACCTCCCGTCTTTTCAAATCTTCCTTTTGCTTGTATCTTTGACTGTTGTCCTGTAATTTCAATTTCACCTATTCATGAAGATCGTTGATTGCCTTTGCGAAATCTTCCCCATCAGCACTCTTGCGCTCCAATTGTCCCAAATCCCGTAACTCATGTATTCCATGTGGGTGTATTCCGTATAGGATATGGAAAGGACTATTGCCCGTGCTTTGGTTGAGTGAACCGTTATAAGCAAATTCCGCTTGTGCAAGCGCACGATCCCACTGTCGAGAATTTTCTCCAATCAAACTCCTCAACAAGTTTCCCAGACTTCGGTTCACCACTTCGGTTTGACCATCGGTCTACAGGTGATAAGCTGAGTTGAAGTTTAGTTTGGTGTCTAATTTTTTCCATAAGGTTCGCCAAAAATGTCCTGTAAACTTAACGTCTCGATCCGAAACAATAGACTTTGGCAAGCCATGTAATCTAACTATCTCAGTTTTGAACAAATGTGCTACATGTGTGGCATCACTGGTTTTCCTGCATGGAATGAAATGTGCCATTTTCGTGAAACGATCGACCACCACCATGATGGAATCAAATCCCCATTGTGTCTTCGGCAGACCTAAGACAAAGTCCAAACTAATAGAGTCCCATGGTCTGTTTGGAATAGGTAAGGGTGTATACAACCCCGTATTCTGGTTGTGTCCCTTTGCAAGCTGACACACTTTGCATCTAGTCACAAACCTCTGTACATCTCTGCACATCTTCAACCAATAGTAAAAGTGACTAAACTAATCCAAGGTCTTGTCTATGCCAAAATGTCTAGCTAAACCTCCATTATGCTTTTCCTAGATTAAGTTCTCTCTCATAGAACATTCCAGAATACACAATTGCCCTCCTTTGAACAACAACCCTTCCTGCATATTATAGTCCAACCATGAACTGCTATCTCTCAACAACGGATTTTGGCAAGCTTCATAAGCTTCCTTAAATTTTGCATCTGCCTCATACAAGTCCTTAAGATGTTCAAATCCTAATACTTATATCGTACTTTCCTGTAGGATCAAATTCCTCTTGCTTAACGCATCTGCCACTTTGTTGGCTTGACCGCTGATGTGCTTCAACATAAACGTAAACTCTACAAGTACTCCCACCCACCTCGCATGTTTATGGTTCAGCTTATGTTGTTGCATAATATACTGCAACGCAGAATTGTCTGAAAACAAGACAAATTCATTGGCCAACAAGTAATGTCTCCAATGCTTCAGCTCTTGAACCACTGCATAAAATTCCTTGTCATAAGACGTGTACTTTTGTCTACTTTCATTTAGTTTCTCACTGAAACAGGCTACTGGCTTGTCCTCTTGACTAAGCATTGCACCAATGGCTGTCCCACTGGCATCACAACGAACTTGAAAAAGTTTGTTAAAGTTTGGTAACCTCAAAATCGGTTTTTTAGTAATTTTCCTTTTGAGCAGCTGAAAACTCTTCTCTGCCATTTCTGTCCAATGGAAAGGTCGATTTGTCTTCTTAATGGTGTCTAACATGGGTGCACAATTCCCACTGAAATTTTTAATAAATTTACGATAAAAACTCGCCAATCCATGGAAACTCTCACTACAACAAATCCTGTGATTAGCATCCTTTTTTACTTCTTTTTTTGCATCTAGAGCCCATTTTTGGTGCTATTTGCATCCATTTATCAAATATGGTGCAAAACTTGACACAAAATTTGCATCGAGTTTTACACCACGTCTTACACCAAGTTTAGCACCAGGTATTGTAATAGGTTTTGCACCACATTTTGCACCAAATTTTATGCCAAGTTTTGTGTCATCCTTTGCACCAAGTTTTGTTCCAGGTTTTGCATCAAGTTTGGCACCTAATTTTGTTTGACATACTTTTGCATCCTCATTTGCATTCACTTTTTGCACCTACACTTGCATCAACTTTTGCATCGACTTTTACATCCTTTTTTGCATCCTTTTTAAAATCATTTTTTGCATCCATTTTTTCATCCATTTGTGCATCCCTTTTGTGCCAAGTTTTACATCGAGTTTTGTGTCTAGTTTTGCATATAATTTTGCATCTATTTTTGTTGCATCCACTTTTCCATCTTGTTTGGCATCCATATTTACATCCTCTTTTGCATCTATTATTGTGCCCACTATTGCATCTAATATTTTTGTGCCACAATTGGCGCCTAGTTTGGCACCTCCTTTTTGCACCCACTTTTGATTATAATTTTGCATCCACGTTTGCATCCTCATTTGCGTCTAGGTTTTCATCAACTACTACATCTATTTTTGCATCCCATTTTGTATCCACTTTTGGATCAGGATTTGCATCGGGTTTTGTGTCTTGTTTTGCATCTACTTTTGCATCGACTTCTATTGCATCCACTTTTGCATACAATTTTGCATCCACTGTTGCACCCATTTTAAAGTTCACTTTTTGCATCCCTTTTTACATCTTCATTTGCATCATACTTTGATTCATTT
>APFE031073836.1:0-18708 GCA_000404065.3 Pinus taeda | reverse complement strand
TGCTCCACCTATTTATATGAATGTTGTTATCAGATCTTTTTGGATACTTCATTCTGTGAGAAAAGAGTATCTTCTTTGATCCTTCTTATCCTCTGTTCTTCTACTTTAACTATAACAATTTTTCTAGATTTTTCTTCTTCTTCTTATTATTCTTTATTTTTATATTTTGAATTATAATAACTTTTCTAATTATTTTTTCTAATCTTTTACTCATTTTTAATTTTTTTTCCCAGCATCTAATTTGTCTTTATCAAAATATCTATTTTTTTCTTATTCTCTTGTTTTAAATTTTCTCTTTCTCTTAATTTCAAGATAACATTTGTTTTAACCTCAACTTCCTTTTTCTCTACTTGCTTACTTGTTTGGTGACTCTCAAACATGAGAAATCATAAGATGGAGCTTTGCTTTGGTTAAATTATTTAGTTTCAAATGAATTTTAAGGTGAACAACATAATAACCACGCAAATACTCGTATTTAGTTCAAAAGACCATTATGTGAATTTCCATTTATGATTGAAAATCTAAAAGAGATGTGTAAATATCGATGGCATTGTCAAACAAAGAGCCACTGCGGTGGTGGTAGTCCCTGTCTGGGTCTGCAGCGAATTGCAAAACTTGGAACAGTGGATGCAAATATTATTATGAACTTAACAGAAATGACTGGAAAATTAGTAATTCATATAAGTCACAAAATAACATCAGCAGAAAATATTTCATCTTTTAACAACCCCAACCCTACAGGGCAATTTGTCATGGATAAACCAGATTTGGAATTCACCTTACAACAACAGTGATAATAGTAGTAAATCTGTCCTATCTTATTCAATATTAATGTTAGATCACTTAACATCTCCAGCCTTATCTTCAAAAGCACACTGCATGTGCATCTACCTTCCATATATAACTGCCCTTCCTCTATTGTGCACAGGAAGTGATGATAATGGTTCTGCTGAAGCACCATGCTGTTTTTAACAACCCCAATCAACAAGGCAATCAAAGAGAAAAGATACCAAACCAACATGAAGAAACATATTCATATTACTTTTGCATCTGCTGTGTACGTGAAGCTTGCCATGTTCCTAGATTTTGTGATCTGTATAACAAATAGTTAGTTATAATAAAATGATAACATTGTGAATTGAAGAGAGGACATATTTGAGACAAAAGATGTTAAGGCATATGTTGATGTACCTTCCATTTGTTACCCGACATGTAATAGTTCACTATCTTCATTGAGTGTGAACTTGCTGTGAATTTTGAAGTCACGTAACATGTAAACAGTGGTAGCTTTCTGTTGCAAATATGCCTCATATGACATTGCTTTTAAATCAGGAAGCAAGTCATGTACTAAGGGCTGCCTGATAATGCACTGGACAAAGTTATTTGAAATGGATTCTATTACAACATTTATACAATGCTTGTACATGAAAGGGCAATTATCGTTGCATTGTGAACAGAAAATTGTCCCATTGGTTATCACTATGGATGAATTGACTGGGGAGTTAAAAATTGCACAAACAGGTTCGAAAGGAGTTGAATATGGATTTTTTGCCACCAGAATACCTTCGACCTGTTTATAAAATATTGAAACATTAATTTACATTATTACATCGCAAATGCAAAGCTATTAAAAACACCATTATTGTTATACTTACATCATAGGTAGATGTAGTTAGTTTTTTGAGATTATTTACTGCATCTTTGTTAAGTTCAGTCATGAACGTTGACTTTGATGCTCTGAATATTGTTTCTTTTTTGTTTACCTTTTTTGTTAAATTTTTGAAAAGGATGAGGGGGAAGTCTCCTTTCTGCAGTTGTTTTTCCATTGAAAGGAAAAATTGTTCATACGTGTCAAACAATTACAACTGCAAGAGAGAAATTGTTATCCATTGAAAAATACGAAAAGTAATATGCAAGTACATTGTTCGTATGTGTTGAAAAATTGCAAGTGCAAGAAACAAATTACAATAAGTATAGACAAATTACAATAACTATATAATGAAGTGATGCATGTTATCTACTGAAAATTAGGAATAAGTAACATGCAAATACATACAGTTGCATTGTCATTTTCAGAATCTTCATCTTTGATATGGAGTATGTAATGCAATCCAACTCGTTTGGCAAGTGTAACGGTTGCAACAATTGTGCCAATTGGGTACATTTCTTTTTTGTTTGCAAATAGCCTAAAGGTTGTATTGGGAATGAAGCGACATTCTTTGCAAACTTTAGGTACAGTTTTTATGATACTTGATTCATTAAGCAAAATTATTTTGTCACAGTCACCACGATCATAAACAGTTTTAGGCAATATCCTAAAATTTGTAATTGAGATGCTATTGCCTTGCAAAATTTTCTGTTCATGTCGCTCCACTAAATGTGCAGGTACAGTTAACGTTATAGTCATCATTCCTTGAGCATCTGTCAAATCATCTCATAATATTTGACATGATTTGTTTGCTTTATCAAGGAATGCAGTATAGACAACCATTATGTCTCCAACAAATCGGTGCCCAATTCTACAACTATTGAGATCTTCAATTGATACTTTAATTGGCAGTATCTGTTTTTGCCTATAAAAATTGCTTAGTTAGATACTGCTATAAACATTTCTACAATGCTATGTTTCTCCTAAAATCTGAATAAGTATAAATAGATTACAATGTTGTGTTTCATATGCATACCTTTTTGATGTATCATTTTGTACATTTGTTGAATCAAGTTTTGTTGTGATTGTTTCAGTTGGACTAACACAAGTAAATGCACATTTCAATATGATATGGATATTATCACATGTATTTTGTGATAAGCAATTAATAAACAAATTATGATATCTAACCTGTACATGTCTTCTCACTGCATTGTCTGGGGGGACTTACTACAAGTGCTTTCTCCACTCGTCCAACATTTTCTAATTTATATAGATTTAAATATACATATGTAAAAAGAGAATGCATATATAATAAACATTAATATTTTAAATAGAAAATAGCATATTTGTATAGTTGTCATAAACATACCTTTTCAAAACAAGCGGTTGGCTTGCCTTTTCTATTTGAGTTATGCTCTCTATTTCTTCAATTGTTTCTTTTCCTTTTTCAGAAATTATGCTATGTTATAGAATAGCAACATATATTTAGTTCAATTTGAAAGAGCATATAGAACTAAAAAATGAACAAGAACATTAAAACCATAGAACCATTCATATATAAAAATAGAATGCATATATAGTAAACATTAATATTCTAAATACAAATTAGCATATTTGTATAGTTTTCATAGACATACCTTTGCAAAACAAGCGGTTGGCTTGCCCTTTCTAATTGGGTTATGCATTCTGTTTCTTCAATTGTTTCTTTTTCTCTTTCAAGATTTATGCTATGTTATAGAATAGTAAGATATATTCAGTGTAAATTGAAAGAACATATAAAAGTAAAAAGTGAACAAGAACATAAGATCCATAGGAAAGGAAAGGCAAGAAGAATATACTCTGTTTATTTATGTTCCATGTTGTTGTTCTTTTTTCTTGGTCGTTTTGTTCAATTGAAAAAGGTTTTACTGGTACAATCTGCTTTCATAAATAGATGAGGTCATATCTGGAAATTTATGATAGGATGCTTGTGTTGCTTAATTGAAAAGGGTTTCATTGGCATAATTTGCATTGATGAATATATGAGGTCATATTGTGGGTCTGGGTTTAGATACAAACTGGGGTCATAATATTATGTCGAACTCCTATAAAAGATAAATTATAGTCCTGTGTAAGTTAAACCAAAAAGAAAAGAAATTCTTCAGACAATTTAATGGTTCATAAGACTACAACCGGTGGGATGCATAGATACCATCTGAAAAAACTATTTACTTAAACAAAAACTAACAAAAGTAGCCATGACCATATAACTTAAGATCTCGTTCCGACTATTCTGGTGATGGAGCGGAGCAAGAAAAGAACCTGGGAAAATAAGTTGTGTTAAACGGAAACGACGACATAGTCCTTAATGTACCCAGAATTTGAGCGTGGTAACCCTTACCTGCAACAAAGAACGGAGATGGGTTAAAATTAATGAATAATGCAATAAAAGGACCAAATTGGACAAGAGGGTTTAAGATTCGATGCTTACCTATTGTTATAAGAGGGACCGTGGCTCACACCCAAGGAGGGATGACTGTAGTTAACATTGTTGCAGTTTGTGGGTTGGATTACCATTATGCAGTAAAGAATATAGCAACAATTTCATAATAATTACAAACCCTTACCTTAGCACTTCGCAAGTGGTTCAAATAAGAGACTTTGGATGGCATATTGAACTTTTGAAATAGGAATTCAGTCATTCAAAACTATCATCAACATGATACTTGCAAGTAGTAAATTTGAACTCTGAACTATGTGTTCAACATTTAGGGCATATTTCCAAATTATTGTCCGCAAACAAGTTACTGTCAACAATAATATTTATCAGGAGTCAGTTTCTTGTTGGTGCTAGTAGTAATGAAAAGCATAATTAAACCAGTAATTTCATTTAAATACAAAACTGAGAGTGCATAGTATAACTGTTCACTAGGTTATAAACCCCTTTTTTCAAACTGTGTCCAACCTGTCTAACTGACATAGCTAAAGTAGGCAGAGGATAAGTTGAAGAAGAAAAGGTTCCTCTGGCATATTGCGCAAGAAGTGAAGTGGTTCCGGTTCAAAATCAGAACAGAGTCAAGCCGTAAAATAATGCAGAAATAGGTCTGATATTTAGAAGTTTGACAATGTGTCCTAAAAAATGTGACTTGTTATAGATTGCCGTAGATTCCTATGCTCCTGGTTGGAGATGTTATTGTTACTGGCTATTTCTTGGTTTCTTTTTTCTTTATGCTTCTACTTTTAGGATGTCCATAATCAGAAGAGTCATCAGAAGAAATACTAAGAGAAACAATGCTGATTCCATGTTATCTGAAGCAGAGAGATGTATGTTAGTATGTAAGTGGAGAAGGAGCGTTTTTGGAACCTATGTGCTAAAAGAGATGCAACCGAGAAGTCGTGTAGAACCAAATAGGGAAACACGTGCAAGATTGCAAGACTTGAATGTGGGATAAATTTCTGACAGGCGCAGTAATAAATACATATACGGACTGATTTGAAATGAAGCTGAAATACTTCAAGATCAGATGGGAGAGGATATAATCGAATATCAAGAGCATTTATTGCAACAAACTGGGAGAGGATATAATCGAATATGAAGAGCATTTATTGCAACAAACCGATATTAAAATGTTTTAAATGCTTATTACCTAACGTTGCTCTGGTATTTTTGCATCTAGTCTTTTCAATCTTGATTTCTGTAATGGCATGCAACTCATAAATACATATATTGTCCGACTTGACATATACTGTCCGATAGAGTGCATAGTATGTATAGTGTTATTATTTGGTTTAGTACAAAAAGAATATTGTAATATGCTTTAGTAAAATAGAAATGGTAAAAACAATGAGGTATTGTAAAACTGTCAAAATTTGCTATTTTGTAAACTGTTTCATGTGTATATCATAGCTCAAGGACAAGAGATATTGTATCATGATCAGACCAATATGTATCCAATATGAAAATTCTATATTTTATATTAGCTAGATTTGCCCAAACATGGTCAATGAATGATTTATGCATGGTATTAGTTTTGTCAATAAGGAAATGAAGATTGTAGTTTTCCATGTAGGTTTCTAGCTGCTTTGTTTTTTGATTGCAATGTAGCATATCAATATTGAAGTCCCCTAATATAACTATGATATTGTTTAGATCTAAGTGGCATAAAGCTTTTGCAATGACATTCAAAATATTGTTTACATTTTCATGTGGCGATGCATATATATTGAGCACTGCAATTTGTAATCCGTGAACTTTTATTTTTGCGAGCAATGCTTCTACAAGTTGCTCTTCAAAATGGGTATGTTCAAGGATAATGATATTTTTCTTTATCAATATCATTACTCCATGCTTAATGCAACTTGAGATGCAATTGAAAATTTTGAAATATTCATTTTGCATACACAATGACATATGTGTTTCTTGTAAGCATAAGATATCAGATTGCATTGTGTCATAATCATTGCATACGTCAATAAGATGTGCATGAAGATTACGGGTGTTCAATGAAAGAATAAACATGGATCGCAATGATTGTATTGATGAAGAGTCATATTCTAATTTCCATTTTGCAGTGGTTTGCAAATGTTTCATTTCACAATTTATTTTTTGCTTAACATTAAAATTATTGTGTTTAAGAGGATTAAGCAAATACAATGATTCTATGTTTCTGACACGTGATAGTGCTGTGTATACTAGGCCATGCACTTGTACTCCAGTAGGGTCGAATGCAAGCCTATCCAAGGTTAAGCCTTGTGATCTATGTATTGTGCGTGCACATGCAAGTTGAATTGGAAATTGTTTCCGTATTTTCAACTGGGCCATCTTTGATGTGATAGGCATTGCCTTTGATATTCGCATATTGGTGTCCAATTATGTGCTATGTCTGAAGCATACAAATGAGCTAGTTTTCTAGATTGTCGATGACCAATATTAGGGTCGTGGAACTTAATCCATAGAACATCGACCTTATCTGTATGGGTATATGATTTAACTATTCCATCTGCACCATTTACTAGCCCATCTAGTGCATCATAATTGCAAGCATACATTTCAACTAACATGTTCAACGTTATCAGAAGTTGCGAAGGAAAAATAGCTGTATGTTCATGTGTTGGGAAATTGCCATTATTCTCCTCATTTTCATCAATTGCATTAATTAAAATTTCTTCGCCAGGCATGAGCATTAACATTTTCTTGTTATGCATTGCAACATCTTTGTTTTTGTAAAATAAATAGGGAAATATCAGATCATTTGGTACAGGGCGCATGCAACTTGTATTCATATATGTTATATCATCAGATGTTTGACAATTTGTTCGCATTATTTAAAACTGATATGAATCTCTCATTTGTTTGTTGCATAGTCATATGCAATTGGAAGCACTTGACATTATCCTTCCAGAAATCATGTGTTATTGTTTGATTGTTGATTCTTGGTTGTTCAAAAATAAGAGAGTCTTGAATAGGTTGTGCTTGATAGAAATCACCACAAAATATGATATCAATGTTGCCAAAATATTTGGTTTGGACATGTTTTATGTTTCTGAATCTATTGTCAATAGAATATAAGAACCGACTACCAATCATCGATACCTCATATATGAAAGCTAGCTACAATTCTTGATATAGCTTTGATAAGTTGTCCAATACTTCTTTGCTAAGTGGGAACAAATGAGACTTGTTAAAAGGCATTAGCAATGCAGAATGGATTGTTGTTCCACCTGCATTATATGCAGCCTTTCCTGTGTATGCTAATATTAGTCCTTTTGGTTTCATAGGATCAGTTGTGTTTTGTGAATCATAAATTCGTATAAGCATTTGGAAAATTGCTTTTGCTGTGAGTGTTTTACCTACGCCTGCTCCACTTGTAATAAAAAGGTAAGTTGGTTCCTTGGGTTTTTTTTTTTTCAATGGCAACGTCTTTTACAATTGCTTGTTGCTCTTTGTTCAACATTCTTCTAAGTTTGTAATACTCATTGTTCTCCATTAAAATTGGATGGGCAGTAATTTGAAATCCAAGATTGATTTTTTTCTTCATTTCAAACTATTTTGAAATTGCAAGTCTGATTGCAAATCATATTCTTCATAATGGAAACTGTTCTCTTGGTTTCGCATATTCATTTGGTTAGTATTCAAAGAACTAATTTGCTCATTTGTTGCAGTCTCTAAATCACCCCATGTTGGATTGATGTTATATGTAAATTTGGCTTCATTGGCTTGAATTGTTTTTTCATGCAATGTATATGCAGAGAGCCATGTAGGCAATTCTTGTTTCAATGTATCTTCAAAATTTTCAAATGGAATATATAATAATAATTTCTCTCGACAGAAGTTTTCAATATCATTGTGCTTGTTATATTTGACAAATCGTATAACATTTGGTCTTTTCCTTTTAGATATGGGTGTGCCATCTTTCCTGTAATTTGATACAAATTTTGCAAGGTAGATTTTGCTAATGGAACTTGGGCGTCCAATGTAGTAGTCAATAATGGAATGGCACATAACATCTTCTGAATCATCAGGTTCTTGTTTCAAAAGAATAGGCGGTTTAAGCATAAGTGTGCATTCATCAACTGCAGATGTGTTTATGAATATACATTCCCTTTAACTACAACTCAATGGCAATGAAAGTGCTATATGCACTGCTTGTTGAGCTGACATTTGTTGTAGATCGAGTAATGTATTTCCGAGTTTATGAATCATTTGCATAACATCAATTTCATTTTTCTGATGCTCTTTCCGTATTCTTCTAAATGCATTTGTCATAGACTTGTCAATTTTGGTCATATATGAACTACAATATGATGCTGCGGCATATGCATTTAGCACAAATTGTGCATCTGTATTTGCATTCCATAAAGTAGGCATAGCCTTTGCAAAACTGTTATTCCAAATGTGAGAAGGTTTTCGTTTCAGGAAAATTGTTGGTTGCTTTACTGTATGTTGTAATAGTTCTATTTACTCACTTTCTGTTAGTCCTATTTCCAGGAGGAAATTGTCATGGGTTATTGAATCATTATAGTTTGTTTGCTCCAAGAATGCCAAAAGTGATATTGATTTCTCGACAATTTTTTTATTTTGTGCATTGGTTGGCTCGATGATCATTGTTGATTTCATTGGTGGCATGGGGAAGTTGTATCTGCAATTTGAATTTTTTCGCTTCTTACAACTTCTTGTATGGTGATGTTTATGCAATTTAGCAACATCTGGCTCCAAATGATCTGTATTACAAGTTATGTAATTGTCAAGAAACTTTTCAATTTCTAAATTGCTTTGTTTTCCATATATTGGAGCATTCTCTATCCATAAGAGTCCATGTCCATGTTCAGTTCCTCTATTTTGAAATTCTGTTACGAAATAGTAATCAGATATTTTTCCAAAGAATGTAGTATCTTGACATATCATTTGCTTTACAACATTAATTCTATGTCTATAGTACTGGCTACATGTGACTGGATATTTTCTTATAAGGTAGTCAATGTCATCATCTTCTAATATATCAATAACATTTTTACTTGCTTTATTTCTAAACAATGTGACTAGTGTATCTACTAATGGTTTCCATCGATGTTCTACACTTGTAAATGTCACAAAGAAAGTTGGAGGTCCCAATTGTCATATCATTGCAAATATTTTTTTCTTAATTTGTTCCAAATGATCAGAAGATATGCGAATGTTCTTGAAATCTATGTATCCAATATCAGATTTCAATAACTTTTCCAAATTTTCTTGATACTTGACATCTTTTGCTAATATTTTCCTGCCTTTTAGTTGTCCTTTTCTTATTCGTACCCATATGCAAGAAAGCACTTTATCAATTATTATTCGCATTGTCTTGAAAAACAAATTTGTTGTATGATATGAGAAGTCACCACTTGCTTGTAACAATTCCCATTGTACAATTTTTTGGTAGCTAAACCTATTTTTGATGTCATGATCACATGCATCGCCATAAAATAATGTTGGAAAGTTTATTTCTTCTGCATATTTGTCTTTGAAAATCCCCAGTGGTCGTTGTCCTTCAGCAGGTGCTAGTTCAATAATCTTGTCTTGCAAATCGTAGATGCGTTGTGACTCTATTAATCCATGCACCAATGTTTCAGTAGGTGGTTCGTTATTTGCATCACTGTCTGTATCACTCTCATTGTCGTTGCTTGAATTTTGTACAATGTATTCATTATTCTCTTGTAAAACATGGGCCCAATTCTCATTTATACAAATGTTCTCAGCTTTATAAAGACTTCTAGAACATAGTTCGTTCAATGCTTTCATGACAATAATTGGACATACTTTAGCTATTTGGTATGCATTTTTGTATTGCAATCATCTTTTTAATGCAACTGCAATTGTCATTGTATCACTTAGATATTGTGGCAATTCTTTTTGCACAATGTCCATATGAACTGGTACATTGATAATTGATCCTGTTAAGCCAATTTGTGATCGCCTATATCCCCATTATCTGATTTGTGCTAATTCAATTCTCAATGACACAAGCCTTTCTTCTATATTTGAAAGTGCATTTACAGTTGGCAATGGAATGTTACGTCTTATTTGTTCAGGTGTTGCAAATTGTGGAAGCTTTCAATTCTTGAGTGCTTTTTCGCAAGCAACACATATGTTTTCATTGCTGAAGGTCCTATTGTTCAATGTCAAATTCATATGCTTTTCTTGCAACTCTATAGTGAAGAATTTGATTTTTTTGTAAAATGCAATCTACTACAAACTGCACATGTATTCCTAGGCGTGTCTTCAACTTGTTCCATATAAATCTGTACTGCATCTTTCTTTCTTGTCATTCTTGACTTCTTATTAGAAGATGCTTTTTTGCATATGTCATTGCATTTGCTTCTTGTATGTATGAATTTATTCATTTGGTGATAAGTAAGCTTATGACAGCTGGGCAATTTTTGTAAGCAAGATGCTATTTCAAATTCAATCTTGTTATTGAGATGTATGCGAGGACTAGATTGTTGTTGATTTTGGAGTACATGCTTATGAAAAAAGATGTTATCATTGTTATCTACATCACTGCATTTGCTTTTTGTACGTATGAATTGCTTCAGTTTATGATAATTGAGCCTACGACGCTTAGTTGGTCGCATTTGTTCTAAATTAGATGCTATCTCAAATTGAATATTATTGTTAAAATGTACTTGAGATATACATTGTTGTTTTTCTAGTAAAAAACAATCAATGTTGTCAGGCACAATGCATTGTAATTTGAATTTGTCATTGTCAACATCTATTATTTCTTCCATCATTTCCAATTGCTTACCAAAGTTGCTAATGCAAGAACTAGGTTGTTGATTTTCTAGTAGATGATTATCACAAAAGATGTTATCATTGTTATGTACATTGGTGCATTTGTGTTTTGTACGTATGAATTGCTTTAGTTTGTGATAATTGAGCCTACGATGCTTAGTTGGTTGCATTTGTTCTAAATGAGATGCTATCTCAAATGCAATATCATTGTTAAAATGTACTTGAGATATACACTGTTGTTTTCCTAGTATATGCTTATGATGCAATTGATTACAATCCCCTTTTGCTTTCATGTACAGTTGTTGAGAATTATGAACATATTTTTGTATCATTGCGTGGTAGTGAATATGTGATGTATCTGTCCTGAATGACATGATGTTAACAATATGATTGCATGTCGAATAAGAAGAACTGTAACTGACAAAGTTATTAGCAACAGAGGACCATACCTGGATATTGACTTTGAACATCACAGATATCCATTGGAAACAGAATGGTCTGCCTTCTACCTGTCCTTCCTCATATAGCATTGCCATATTTATGAGATATTGTTGCCAGTTGTTATTCATTGCATAGTGTATCACATCAGGTACTAGGTATTGTTCTAAACAATGTAATGCATCTCGATTCTTATGCATAAGTGCATTGCAAAAAGATTGGACAATGTAAAGTCGCAAACACTGTGCATCGAATTCTGTTGCCACTAAATAGCAAATTGCATTAAAGAGACTGTCACCACAATTAGATGGAATTTGCTTTGTGATCGTTAATTCATTTAAAAGCATATTATCTGCAATATGCATCCAATGGCTTTCAATATCTTTGCAAATAGATGACAGGTAGATATTAGACTGGTTGCAAATGCGTATTGGAAACTTTTGGTAAAGCAATGGTTCATAATGACCACTAACAGGATTTGCATCATGAAAGAGAATGCAATATGGAATTGTATTTTCATGTTCATTAAAAAGCAAATATCTTGTTTTTCTTGTCAATGACCAAACTGCAATTGATATATCTAGCCATTTAGCTAACCAACGTATGCAAAAGGTATCACCCCATAAACCTCGGTCAGACTCCTTTATATTTGTAGATGCAGAACAACGCATTCTATGAAGATATGTACCAATATCATTAATTCCATGTAACTCGTATAGGAAGTGAGGTGCTAGTTCATACTCATATGACTCTATTGCTTCAACATCATTATTGTTTAAGCAAAAAAGGAAATGTTCTATTAACCCATTTCGTAGTTCAGTTGAAGTATAACGAAAATGTAGAAGCATTTCGAATGAGTTAAATAGACAATCTCCTACAGTATATGAAAATTCATTTAATCTAAAAAGACCATTTCTTTTTAAGACAATATCCATGCCGTCAGGCAAAATGCATTGTAATTTGAATTTGTAACTGTCAACATCTATTATTTCTTCCATGATTTGCAATTGCTTACCACACTTGCCTTCTGCAATTGTCTTCTGCAGCTTTGCAAAAAATATTGATCAAATTAGCAAAAAGTGAAGATGATTGTTTTGAACAAAATATATATATTAAAACAATAGGCTCTTGCATTATGTTGCCAGAAAAATATCAAATTTCTAGCAACAAGTCATATTTATAAATAAATAAGGAATTGGAAATGGAGAAATTTCTTTGGAGAACAATATAACTTGAAAAAAAGAGGCGATGGAAAGACATAACAAAAAAAGGCAGCAGAGAGGGATGCCATTATTGCCAAAACTGAATTGATGAGCCAGTACCCAGATTTTAGGCCTCTGATAGAGATACTCTGCTCATGCACACCCGCTGAAATTCTTCGGATCAGAGAAGCATATCGCCGCCTGTACAAAGTTTGTTTAGGAGAGGACATTTCTCAAGAAACAGTTGGGCCTCACCAAAAGGTATGGAACCCGTCATTAATTTCAATGATATATATATATCATAATGTTGGAAAACCGTCATATTTTTCCTTCTGGCAGTTTTTTCCAAATTTTCAAATCTGAGTCAAGTTTATAATTGTACAAATTTTGGAAAAATTGCAATGTGTTAATTTTTTATGACCTCTCTGATTTTTTGGTGGAGTTTTGTAATATATTTTGCGGATATGTCTGTATGCTTTTGAATAACTACAGTTGAATTTGGTGATCTAAGCAGCTTCTTTTTGCATTGGCAAAAGCACAACGATGTCCATTGAGAGATGTGAATATTTGTCAGGCCAAATGTGATGCAAAAAGACTGTATGGGGCTAGGGAAGGAAGAATTGGAATAGATGAAGGAGCAATTGTTAAATTACTCAGTGAGAGAAATCTAAACCATCTACCAGCGGCATTTGGATACTACAAACAATTTTACAGTCACGATATTCTAAAGGTAAGTAAAAACTCATTGACAAATAAAAAGTGTCATATCAGTGGTTTCGAAAAAATCCTTACAATTACTTAATTTGCAGGCATTGAGGAGGGAAACATATGGGAAATTTGAATACGCTCTCTGTATTATAATCAAATGCATTTGTTACCCAGCCAAATATTTCTCAAAGGTATTTATATTAGCCATTTCAAATAGTTCATATAGATTTATCTCCTTAAATCAAGTTTTTTGTTTTAGTAACAGAGATCGAAAATTAAGGGGGGCGAGCCCTTCTAGCCAATGTACTCTGTAAAATCATGTTACCATATCCATGAAGAAAATGAAACCAACACATTAAACAGAAAAGGGAATCCATGTTACTAGATGCAGGGTTCAATAAATTAGGTATTTAATCTGATTATTATTTATGTATATTAAAATAAAACTCTATATTACCAGAGGTCTATCTTAACTGGAGATGATAGTCTATTCTTAATGGAAAATTGGCATTTGAGGCTATGAATGGATGTTGAAATGACCCATAAAATTAATGAAAAAAGGAAGAGCATTAAGTCAATGGTTAAAGTACTCCAATTATATTGGTCAAAGAAGCATGGATGTAGCCTTAAAATATTAGTTAAATCCCACCTAAACAATAAAAAAATCCGAATCAAAAGAGAGAGAAACATTGTTTTCAAACATCAAAACTTTCCCATGGTCATTGGTGGTAAAACGTTGTGATCAACAATGGTGAATGAAATCCGAATCAAAAGAGAGAGAAACATTGTTTTCAAACATCAAAACTTTCCCACGGTCATTGGTGGTAAAAAGTTGTGATCAACAATGGTGAATGATGATACAAAAATATCAATGTGTGTTCCATTCAACTCTGGATTCAAGAATAGATCCAAAACTAGTCAAAAAAAGTGAAAATCCTCTCATTCAATGTAGCTCAAATTAGCCCAAACAGAAACAATACAACAACAATACATCATTTATACATCATTTACTAAGAGGGAAGACGGTCTTAAATGCTTAAGACATATTGATCAATGACATCTTCAATTAGATAGAATATTGTATTGTTTTTTTTAGTTAAAAATAAAAATGGAAAAAAACCCAATACAATATGCATTAGAGTGATAATAATAATTCTAATTATTTGATTGCAGTGATAATAATAATTCTTTGATGCACACCTCTAAAAAATATTGCTTTTGAAAAGATTTCTCAATCAAATCTTATTCAACCTTTAACTCTTGGATGCACATATCTCAAAAAAATTATAAAAGATTGCTCAATACACTGTTAGTCAACCTTTAGCAGTTAGATGCACACCTTTCAAACAAATATTTCTAATTGCTAAATCAACTGCTCGTCAACCGTTAACTGTTAGATGCACACGTTTCAAACAAATATTTCTAATTTCTAAATCAATTGCTCGTCAACTTTAACTCTTAGATGCACATGTCTCATAAAAATATTTAACCTTCCTAAGCCGTCTACCCACACGATTTAATGTATAGTATTCATGTGGACGAAATCACATCCTACAGACCGAGAATATAAGAAAGATTGAAGTAATATATATTAAAATATAGGTCTATATTAACAGAGGTCTATCTTAACTGGAGATGATAGTCTATTCTTAATTCTTAATTTTTAATGGAAAATTGGCATTTGAGGCTATGAATGGATGTTGAAATGACCCCTACAAATGGCCTAAAGCAAAGGAAGAGGTATTAATGAAAAAAGGAAGAGCAACTAATGAATGCATTCCTAAGCAATCATGTTGAATCCTCTGTGTAGCCATATCCATTTAACATTCATATATGACTTGTAATTTGATGGGTAGAATATCAAAGTGAGGGTTTCCTACAATCCTAGCCAAGTAGTGATGGGTTTTTGATTTGTGGTTTGCTCTACAACTAATGACTCAGCAAGGACCATTATTTTTTACCTAGAAAATGAATCCTTTCCTTATTCGGGAATTTGAATATATTCAAACCATGTACCTATATCAAGAATCTAGCTGTCAAGTACATCTACATTGTAAATTCCATAATAGATCAAGATCTTACATTTAGAAAATTAAAAAAATAGATTCTAACTAAGATGACGTTAACTTTTTCAGTTAACATGGAAATGATGTTTTCCAACTTGGCTACTCTTTATGTAAATGTGATAATTTCCACAACTCTTGTGTTATTCATTCTAACTGAAAAATGAACATGAAAATATAAATATACTTCAATAAAGTACAACACTCTATCATAGTTGATTAGAATGTAATTTTGAGTTTCACTTACAATAAGAAGGGAAAATACAAAATTTCTTGTACTTAAAAATAAATCAGGTTGCAAACTTGGAGTTGATAATTCAAGTCCATGTGGCACAATATTCAATGAAATTTTGTTATTTTCTCATTTTCTCATGAATTACAAGAAATGAAGACTGAATGGTGACATGTATGCAGCAATTTCAAGAGGTCAAGGTTAATTTATAATAATGGGTCATTAATTATGATATAATGATGCAAATATCTCACTATTGTGCACAGATGCAAGCAACTCTAATGTCTAAGCATAGACTGCCACATACAGTATGCACACACAATCTTCTGTGATATATATAAATAAACAGCAAAATAAATACTCATCAGCATGAGATCCCAGATATCGCCCTTCCGTCGAGGTGAGATACGCTTCCTCAACCCTTCAAGAGATTGCTCCAGTTTCTTAAATAAAGATATCAGTGTTGAGGATGCCTTTGCCCTTTCTTCTACCAAAAGTTTCAACCTAGGATCATTTTTTGTAGGAAATTCAGCATATGCCTCTACAGGCTTTGCATTTCCTAACCCCTAGGTCGGTTCTTCAGAAACAGAAGTTCCATCAGAATTATCCACAGCAGCTTGTTTAGTTCAGGACCCCTTAATATTTGCATCATCTGAATCATTGATTGTCGGTTTCTTCTTCAAAGGGTCAATAGGACTACACTGCAATAGAAAGGAACCCACCTGAATCAACTCCCCCTGTTTCCGACCTAAACAACTTGGATGACCTGAGAATCCAAGTGGATTTCTGCTAGAGAACAGAAATCTATTCAGAGGCGCATATTCTCTTCCATGCAAACAAGAAGTCATCAAAACAGCCATAGAGGGAAACAGATTCCACGGGTCTGCAAAGCAATTCAATAATAACAAAAAGAGGAAGATCACTCACCAGTAATCGACAACCCAAAGGATTTTTGTAGAGAATTAGCTGACCATATTGTTTTACTCTTATGTGGCAATGATGAAAATTGCATCCCACATTGCAAGCAAGGTAATTGACTCGTTACGTTTAAGCCTCTGAATAGAAATTCAGTTCCTTATCCCTGCGAAAGTGCTTTAGATATAACACTGATTTTCCACTGAGAAGCTTGAAAATACATCTCTCCCTATCTCGTCTTAGGCCCTTCCTCCCTGCAAAATATCTTCTGAATTATCCTCACATTGCACTCAGGGCCTAAAATTAAATTCTATCTATGGTTAAACCCATCTTTGATCGAATTTGTTACTTACAAATACAGGTGGAAATTTGGACTCATAAATGGATTACAGTCCCCTTTCTGTTGCCAACAAAGCTCCTCTTATCTTAGAGGATAGGCGAGACTGGATTAGATATTCAAAAACTCACTGACCCCTTTAAGCATAGGAGCGACAGCTATAGAATTCACTAACGCAGCTATCATACACATTCATATTCTAAGATGATTAGCACACAAAACACTCATTCTCAGACTGTTCATAAACAATCAACAAAGTGGCTTGAGTTCAAATAATAGTTTTCAATTGGTTGGAATCAAATATCGAAGATATGTATAGCAATGAAAAAAATGGATGAAAGAATGTTCATTTAAGGGAAAGTTATTGAAAATAAATACACAAGGAACCACCTTATGCTACCATAACAATTAAACCAACACAACAAATGGATTCAGAGAGCTAGAAAAGTCACTTGTTGCCCAAGGACCCCTTAATATTTGCATCATCTGAATCGCTAATGGTCGGTTTCTTCTTCAAAGGGTCAATAGGACTACATTGCAATAGAAAGGAACCCACCTGAATCAACTCCCCCTGTTGCCGACCTAAACAACTTGGATGACCTAAGAATCCAAGTGGATTTTTTCTGCTAGAGAACAGAAATCTATTCAGAGGCGCATATTCTCTTCCATGCAGACAAGAAGTCATCAAAACAGCCATAGAGGGAAACAGATTCCACGGGTCTGCAAAGCAATTCAATAATAACAAAAAGAGGAAGCTCACTCACCGGTAATTTGGTAGATTCAAAACGTATGTAGAATTTTACTACAGTAAATGTTAATTTAGTAGATTTGCGATGTATGAGAAAAACACTCTTAATTCCTTCAAATATTGAAGTTTGCCCTTAATGACTATGACAACTACTGTTTACATAGGAATATAAATTCAAAATGGAAACCATTGCGAGATAGAGGTATTCACCAAAAACAAAAACGAAATAACTGAGCCAAAATCACAAAACAACTAAAACATGTGTGAATCCAAGTTCTAAGCACCATTTCAGTCGAAGTGATTATAAACTGTAGACCAGCAGATAACGACATTTGTGCTGACTAGAAGGAAATATTTTCAAATAAAAATAAGCGTAAATGAGAGAACAGTTATTTGGTAATTCATGATACAGTCATCTTCTAAGTTCCAGGACAGTTTGAACAATAGGAACTATATCATAACAATCATAAAAAGAAAGCCTTACTATTTTTAGTATGTAGTTCATGAACTCATGATGCATTAAAATTTAGAATAATAACCATTCAATTCAAAGGAAAACCTTTACAACAATGGAGGAAAAAGGAAACATTTCTAGGTAATCGTAGCAGATAGTCTATGTATAGATTCTCCCACAATAAAACCAGGACTCGAAATCCTACTAGCTCAGCGAGGGGTGAGAGTCCCTCAAAAGGGGAAAAACCAAAAAGGGTTTAGTAAAAACAAGGTTTTATATAAGAAATAGAATAAATATACAATGTTCAAGCTGAAATAGGCAATTGCCGAGTGACGTCATTCCTGTAAGGATTGTGGAAAACACAGAAAATTGTTTCCAGTAATCAAGATGAGTTCTCTTTCACATAAATAGAAGAAATTTAGCAATACATGTTGGAACTCCCTCAAGAAACCACAGACAGGTAGGGAACCAACTTGGAAATGAGAATAGAAAACCAATGAGGAAAATTTTAATCCTGACGCCACTATGAGCGTTGCGCAAAATAATCAGAGTAAACATATGATATACCCAAGCACCAACAAAGATATCTACGTGCATAAACACCACTGGAACAAGTTAATATTTGCATCATCTCAATCGCTAATGGTCGGTTTCTTCTTCAAAGGGTCAATAGGACTACACTGCAATAGAAAGGAACCCACCTGAATCAACTCCCC
>APFE031073833.1:0-17143 GCA_000404065.3 Pinus taeda | reverse complement strand
CATGGCCTCTATATGTGATTCTTGTTCTAAATCATCCTAGAGAGTCTCGATCTTTTGTTGCATCCATGATGTTATTGTAAGGGGTAAGAGTGCCTTGATGAACCAGTCTCTCTGGTGATTAGGATCTAGGGTGTAACTCAACTTAGAAATAACATCCTTAAATCTTTGCATTAGTTCCCAAGTAGTTTCACCTTCCTTCTGCGTGATCTCCCATAGCTCCGATAACCCCTACTGGTCAGTTTGAGGTACTTTGAATTCTTGCATGAACCCTCTCTTGATTTCATGTACTGTGGAATTCTAGTTCTTTTCTGGCAATTTTATAAACCAATGCAGAGCTCTCTCCCTCAGCGTGGTGTGGAATTCAACTGATTTAACATTTTCTAGTGTCTGACATTCTCTCCATATAGCTTTGCAGAGATACTAGTGTTGTTCTACGTCTTCATTTCCTCTACCTGCAAACTTTGGTTATCTGGTGAAATATCCCACCATGTTTATTTGAGTATGCACCAACAACACAAATCCTTTGGTTCTAGGCTACTGAGACACTTGTAGTCCCAGATTAATAATACTACTAATTCCCCTGTTGTTTACTGTATTGAAACTGGCCTTATATTTCTCATGTATACTGTGTACTCATATTGCTTTAGCTAATTTTGCAACCAATTTTTCTAGATTATAGTAAGGCACATGCAGAAGTTTGGGAGGGATACTACATGTACCTTAGGGATATTGGCACTAACCTCTTGAGGATGTTTCACATTTGGCAAATAAACTTCTCATGACGTTACCCATTTCCCCTTCCTTTTGCTCTTCGTAACTACTCGGCATCTGTTCCTCCGTTATCCTTCCAACAACCTGTAAGGAAGGACCCTATTTATTATTTTGGCTTTTGTCTTTTTGATCACCATTCTTATCTTGTCCTGCATCTTCTTTTACTCTGCCTTCCCCTTTTGAGCTCCCCGACACTGCTCCTACTTGGTGGGGTCCCATTTTTCTCTTCTTGAGGGTCTGAGTTACTCTTGCTTACCACTTGTGACTTAACAACGCTCTCCTCTACGCCGTAACATCTCTAGATTTTCACAATCCTTCTACATCAATTCCCTCGGAAGCATCTCTATTCCCCAACCAATAGCATCCTTCCCTTAGATCCTCCTCCCTATACTAGGGCTTTACACTACCATCATTGTTGTAGGTGAGGGTAGCAGTCCTTCTTCTAACATGAACATCTTAATCCACAATGACACTTCTCTCACCAACCTTCCTCTTAACCCCGACTCGAACACTGCTTCGGCCCTTGTAAATGATTGATAATTCTCTTTAGAAAACTTGACTACGTACCCCTCCACTATAGTTTGTACCCAAAGTTGAACTGCCCTTGTCAAATCCTTGTCTAACTACTGGAGCAATACAAGGACTGAAAGAGTCTAGTTGTGATGAGCTAACATCATTCCCTCAAATCGACTCTACGCTTTTAGCCTTCTTAGCTAATTATAAACGTCTTCTAGAATATTGCACCAGAAGATCTCCTACTACTGACTTGCACCCTCAGTATACAAAGTCTCTCTACTCACTTTGCCAATCGGTTGGCTCCTTTGAGTAGTTTGTTCTACTATAAACTGATATACTCTTTTATTCCACCAATCTCTAATCTCTTTCTTGAATATCCACATCACCATATTCCGAACTGGTTCTTGTAACTTCAGGTCCCAACAACGGAACCATTTGTTGGCACAAAAGTGACATTAGAGGTAGACCCTAGGTTGAGGCGCAGAGGGTCAACAATGGTTCATTGTAGTCTAGGACAACACTGACATTTTCACCTTACCCAATGGATAAGGAGTCTCACCCAAGGTGTGTTGCAACCAGAAATAAGAAGGGTTCAACATAGGTCAAGGATATAGCAGCCATCAGTCTATAAGAGGATTTATGCATATACTCAGACGAAAATTATATTAATCATTACAATGAATCTACCATGTGCTCAGACTTGTAGTGCATTCAACATTTTAATAGGTCCATAGAATATAAGAAAATACATACATCATACCAAGAAACTAGTCCAGCTCTTCATTCATATTAATTCAACAGGATAGTAGTACAGAATAGATTGGACTCAACGACAAATAACTATATGAACTACTCGATTAAATGACCTGACTTCCTGCAATAGGCTTATGCTTCTTCTCAGCTTCTGTTGTAGTATTCAATTCAGATGCTCTAAGTAACTGCACCCTCCTCGCTGCTCGTTTGTGGCTAGAACACTATCATCCAACTCTCAAGCCTTAACAAACCCCCTTTTTCTTGTGGCTTTCTCCTTTTGTATTCCTTTTGTCACTTTCACTACTAGTTCCCACTCAGCTATTCCTTCCCTTAGCTACCTCTCATTCTCCTTATCTGCTCAGCTGCCCCTACTTTTTGTTGAAACCTCACCGCAACCATCCTGCAATTCCCTATTCCTATCTTCCTCCCGAGTTGTCTTTGCCGCAACCTGACAATTGCTGCCACCACCCATTTCCTCTTCTCTGTATCTTCAAAATCTTACAAAATCCATCAAAATCAAAATGGAGGCCCCTACAAGATACATCATATTCTTTATCCAGTAAGTGGATCAAATCTAGCTAAACTTAGAAACATCATCTTTTTGAAAAATACTGAAATAAAACTGCAACTTTTTCCTTTAAAAAAAAATGATCGTACCTCCTAGCTAATGTCTTATCCAACCATCTTATCTCTATCTCTACCCACAATCCTCTAAACAACAAGATTCTAGCTTGATACAAAAGCAGAAAAAGCATGCAATTTGAGTTGCATAGCGATTGAGGGCTTGTACATCAACTGCACACTAAGCTCCAACTTGGCATGTACACGTGTAGAACTAGATGATAGTAAGTTGATGATGATGATGACAATGTGACTAAGGTGAATAGTGACCCATCTTATGTGTCCTTTCACATGTGGAAGCTCCAAAACTATCGAGTTCAATCCTTGCATAAATTGTGCATTAGAACTTAAATATTTGAATTTGAATGTCATTCTTGTCTCAAAACAAAACCAAAACTAACAACTAATCACCTGAGTCTTATGTCTCCCAAACAACATCTAAAACTACAAATATTTTCCATTATTCTCCTTAAAATTGCAAAATGAACTCAGTTACACAATGTGAAGTTTCCAACAACTGACAAAGCATTGTGATTCAAAAACATTATCTCTTTCTTTTCTTACTAGATGAAGACTTAGTATCCTTGCAGGAGGTTGTGTCAGCCTATTTGGCTAGTTGTGACCATGACTGTGGTTATGGATATGTACACACACTTCCATATGTTTTTTTGTATTTCTCCAACTGTCTCCTAGTATCTGGCAACTTCTACTTCGTTAGCCTCAACCTCCTCCTCAAAATAAAATTTTTCATGTAATAATTATTTAAATTCCTATGCATGAGAGGAGTCCATTTCATGAACTATTTGGCTCCATCAAGTGCATCCAGGGCTTCCGCAATTTTAGTATCAGCTTATTTAATAGTCTCATTAATGGCTTTCCTGTATTTTTCATTGTTCTCTTATATTTAGTCAGATTTCCTTTGGAAAACTTCAATCTCTTCAAACAACCTCTGATACTCTTTCCATTCATCAAACACTTTTTTTTTTCTATTGCCTACAAAACCTCTTTCATTTGTTCTTTCCAGACAACTATAGCCCTTGCCACCCTTGTCATAGTTGTACTTTGGGTTTTTCCATTTATTCCACATCTATCACCTTTTTCCCTTTTCTTGAGTAGTGGTTCTAGGAGGTCCTTTATATTTGTCACTTTCTGTCTATTTTGATGCCTTTTCTACTATGTGCCTCAGCAACATATTTTCCTTTTGCAAATTTACAATATGAAGTTAGGATTTGGAAAGACTGTCTTGAAACTTTGTAATTTCACTGTCTTTTTCATCATCCATCTGAGCATGTTCTTCCTCTCTTGTATGCTATTCTGATGTAACCTATGAGATATCAACTTTAGGATTTGGCTCCTCCATCAATTGGTTTGTAGAAAATAGTGTCCTTGGCTTAGTTCTTGGAATATATATAAACTGTGCCTGTTCCACTAGAATCTTTCCTTTCTATTTTCTTTCCACTCTCTTATCCATCTTTATTTCCTTGACCGTCTCTTTAGCCTTGGGTACCTCTGCCTCTTCCAATATCACCTTGGTTTTGGATTCCTTTGTCTCTTTGATTGTAGCTTCAATTTTGTGCTCTTGTTATTCCTCATGTGTCTCCATTTCAGAGACGTCTGCATGAGCTAGCTAACCTACATTTCACAAAAATCTTTCCTATGACATATTCCTCTTTTCTAGCTCATCCAACATTAGCAACTTGATCAATGAAAAGTGGAAAAGGTTGGGAAAATGTTTATCTCCCTTTGACTATACCCTCTCTTCCATTTTTCCCAATCTCTTAAATAAATAATATTTCAAATTTAAACTCTTATTGTTTGTAAAATGCGCGAGCAATCCGATATGGTACTTATATACTTTACTAAATCAACCCCCACATGTGAAGTATGTGTGGATCACTTTCAATAATTGATTGTAGTGGTTTAACAAATATGTCCCGGGGAAGGTAGTATCATACTTATCCTTCAAATTGGTTTTGAAAAATTCCTTGAAGTATGCTACATCTAATTCCTTCCCCTTAAAATAATTCTTAGCTTGAAAAGGGGTAGTTGTATCTTCAGTAATAGTCAACTCTGACACCACAAACTCCAGGTCACCCAACTTGACTCTATCTCCTTTTAAATTAAAAGAAAACAGGATTGGAGGCTACAAATGATGGCCATGAGGCTGTATTTTTGCATAGAAAGAAATACATTGAGTGTGTTCAAAGGCCACTCTAATGGTTGCATCAGAATTTACAAGGTCTAGATTCCTAGGTTCAAATCACATTACTTCCCCTCCCTTGTTTTTTCTCTTTCTAGAAGTGGTCTCCATGTGGCTTTAAAAAATATAGGACAAAGTTTTGTTCAGGTTCGTGGCACATTGATTTCATGGAGGAATGATAACACTATGCCCACACTGATAGTGCAATAGAGAAATAGGTGATTTGGCTTTTTCATAAGTGTTAAAAATGCTCTTCCTATTATATTTGATTGTCTTTTAAAACACGCTGCACATATAATGAAATTGAGGTAATGGAGTAGGTATAACTAATTTTTTTTTTTTAAAGCACTTGACAGGCTTATGACTCAAGACACTCAGGCTTTAACACCATTCACACATACTCTAAGCCTGCAATACGCTCCCCAAACTTGAACAAAATGTAAATAGGGCCTTTGTTGAATAGATATGTATCATTGCATAAAAATATCCTCAATCAACTTAAACCTGAGCTTCAAACAATAAATTGTGGTCGGGGATGATGTATCCTATCTCAAAAAATAAGGAGAACTGAGTTGTGATTTCATGTCTCCTCTGCAAGGTGTTCGAACAAACTACGTAGCAGTCGCGCAACAACTATGCAATTTCCAGGTTATCGGTAGTGCTTGTGCAACTGTCTTCCACAGTGAACAAAAACTTTGTCTCATCACCATGCCTGATTGGTTTCAACCTCTAAATTGGTATGTTGTTACTATGTTTTAGAATGAGCATAAATGCTAATTGAAAAGTGAGATAAGGGTGGCATGAAATTTTTTGAAATTCACCTTTGGTTATCTTGTCTTGTGTATGCTTGTTCATCTGATCACTTTGTCTTTTCATTAATTTGTAATGAGTGTAGGAATAGGAGAAGGGGTTATGGGAATAATATTTGGAATATGATACATAAATGATAGCGATTAGATATGGTGGCATATGATCGATGGTGGTAGGAGGTGAGTGTAGGAATGTGGATAATGATGATTAGGTTGTGGGTTTAGGATGAGGGGCGAGTATGTCTAGGATGTAAATATACATGTAGGGGGTGTATGTATGAAGGGAATCAATAAAGTAAGGTGTAGGATGGAACAAAATATGGTAGAGAGATATTAATATCAACGTAAATTGTAAATGGTTGAATAACTTAATGAATCATATTCCACAATCAACAAAACCTTAAACTGAAATAGACTTATTTTTAATGGTTCTGATCAGGGAACACTGACATATAACCCTTTGAAGCCTGACTATATTTATAAAAAATTGACCTCATGACTTCCGTTGAATGAGACTCTTTCAAACTTTGTATGAAGCCTTTATAGAAGACATGCAAGGACGTCAGACAATGAATTTTAAACTATGACAACAACTATATTTCATAGCCTAAGCTGTTGCTTAAAAAATAACAATGAATGAATGATACAATGGCATTTGACCACAAAACCCTAAGACCCTAATAGGTGGAATGAGTACTTGAATATGCAAATATTCCTAATGGAGTCTCCAATGTGTAGGACTTGATTCTAGACAAGGGCTAGCAAGAATTACTTTATGCTAGTTGTTCCTATTCCAACATCAAAAAGTGAATTCAATTAACCCTATTATGGATTAATTACAGACTTAGATGTATTACTCGTATAGGTGAAATCATTAACGCTGAAATAAAAAAAATGATTGAGGAGACTACCAAAGGAGATGATTCATGCAACATATCGCAACATTGAGAAGTAACCAATCACCACATATTCTTGGAGAATGCCAACGTCATTGCCTCTATTGGTCATTATTCAAAAAGAAAAATTAGAGAGGCCTCATCTAGGGATGAGTAAGAGATCATGAAATCTCCAAGTGGAACCAAGAACTATCAGTGAAATGACACTAATCAAAATCCTAGAAGCTGACTCACCCCCTGCAAATATCTATATAAGGATCCCTCATCTTAGAGATGTAAAGGCTTGAATTTTGTATTTTGTAAGGAATTGTTGTTGGTTCCCCTGTGAAGCATTGTATTTTTGGGTGGTCTAGCTTTTCATGAGGTGAAGAGGGCTTTCATGCTGGGAGGATGGCACTGGATTAGACAATTCGGTTGTAATCCTCTCTTCTACTACTTCTATCAATAAATTTATTTCAGTTTTCCTCCATATACTTGTATATTTCTAAATCTTATATTTGTGTATGCATTTGTATGTTTAATGTACATCTGATTCTACATTGTTTATGGTTATAGATCTTTATTCTTTGATGGTATTTTGCTGCTTTGACTCTACAGGTGTTCTTTGAAGCGGGAAAAGTGATAAAGGAGTGGAAAAGCTCTATCAAAGGAGAGAGGAAACAAGCAAGGAGCTAAGTGAATCACTAAGGTTGGTGCTCTCTGCTTCTCTCTCATCTATCTCTCATAAAGGAAAACACAAGTTACTTTGACTTGTTTGTTTCTACGATAGCTACCCATGTTAGTGGGACTAGCAGATCTGAATAGACACTAGTTTTCCTGGAAACAAAATGGTGACTCCGATGGGGATCTAATAGTTTGTTTGTTTGTTACTATTATTTTCTTTATAAACTACAGACGGAGCCTGAAGTTAAGGCAGATAGCATTCAAACTACTTTTACCATGTAGTTGCAAAGTAGATCAACGCTACTTCAGTCAATCTCTGGGTTGGTTTATGAACTAAACATCTGACTTGCAAACATCCTAAGTGCCCTGGTGGTAGCTCAATAACCTCATTAGATCATACCTCTATACTTTGTGTTTACTGTCTATCATAATCTTGGCTTAAATCCCTGAACTTAGCTGGAAACTGTGGGTGAAAACCAAGCTCAGTCTCATCCCTGGACCATCGCACTATCTCTCATTAGCATTCTGGATGTATCACACCTCCCATGTCCTGTAGGTGAGATGCAACCCTGTTTCCCTTAAGGACAAGTGCGATGATTGAATGAGATTGTTTCTCTCTCCAGATTTTGGTTTTTTTCTTTATTGTTTTCAACTTTATTCAGTAGTTTTGCTGCCTATGATCAGTATATCACTGTTGAAGCCTTGTTCCTTTAAATTATTCAGCCTCCTTTGGTAAGGAATTCTGAATGTTTTTTATTTATTTCTCATCATTTACAGTCCTCATTTGCAAATAGTAGCACAATCGAATTGTCGTCTTTTGATTCGAAAGTGTCGCAACTATCATTTTGAGTCAAGTAAAAGAGTGTTGTAAAGTCTTCCTCTTTTTAGATAGTCAATTGTAGTTTTGCCATTGTATTTGATTTTAATTATCAATTCTTTGAAGTGTCAAAAATAGTTTTCCATCTGAAAGTAAAAGTGTCATCTTAGTCTTCCTTTAATTTTTGAAAAGAAATTGCTAAAGTGTCACTTTGAGGAAAAGTAGTTTAGATCTATACTTAGTTTTCTTTTTGTCATTATCACATTAAGAAGATGGAAAAACAAATACATGCATGTGCATTTGCATTTAGACTACATGCTGAAATTGATTTAGGAAAAGTGCATTTAGTGTGTGCTCTCTGCTTTATTTTGAAAGAATCATACTTTTCTTTCCTTAGTAGCTAAGATTTTCATTGCTAAAAGAAAATAAATGATTGTTTATCATTTTAGATTGCATATTTGGGAATTTTACATCTACATCACGTGGTGAACCTTGAAAGGCGAACTTCTTAAGAAAGATCAACTATAAAATAAACCTCAATGAACATAAAAACGCTTTGGAACCTAACACACAACATCTAGAAGTCTAGGCTAGAGACGTATTCCGGCGTCATAAAACCTGGTAACTATCATTGTCATCATAGACTGGGTGATTCCTCCTCTTTGATATGAAAAGTACGAGTACAGACTTGTGCTCCCATGTACCATTGAGTATATATTGGGAGATCATAATAGGCTAATATCCTTTATCCTTGGGAAGACATGTTTGCTGCCCTATCGATTGCAATGCACTGAACATAGCATTCGGGAAGATTGACTACCATATGTAAAGTCCTTGGTAATTTATCTATAATTTTCCAGTGAGGTGTATATTATAGTTTTGCGATTGGTTTGGTAATCCCTCTATCTAGATTTCCAGAGTAGTCACTTTCATTCCTTTTCAACTCGTTAAAAGAAAAGGTCCATCTGAGCACTTGTCACTTCAGGCTCATTAAAAATCGAAGGTGACTAGAGTCATCTTTAGCATTTTCTTGACTCTTAAAAATTGAAAAAGCAAGTTGTGTCAAAGCGTCATAAAATTCATTTAATTTGGAATAACGTCATTGTTCCCTTATTGGTTTTAATTCGAGATAATGGAGTCCACCAATCAAGGATTTTCCCTTGGGGGGAGTCCTAGTCCTTTCTCTTCTTGGGGAGGTATTGGTGCTCCATACATGGCCACATTGTCCCTTCCAAGGCTCATAATTGGCCTGCCAGTATGGCTATTCTCAATCTCTATCATTCAAAACACCATAATTGCTCAGTAAGCAAATCAGCAACCAATTGATACTGGAGTTGCTCCCCTACCTTCCACTTCATTTGTTTCTCCCTCCCCTTCTTCCTCTTCACTTGGTGAAACTAGTAACACTAAAAACCAAGTCGCTAATAAAAAGAAGAAATGCAAGGAGAAGAAGAAGAAGAGGCCAGCCACGCAAGGGGGAAACCATGCATCATTTGGCAAAAATCCACACACTACACCTTCCAAACCCAAATATCCATGTGTCATTTGCAAACGAAACCACTATCACTGAGATTGTCCTTGCATCCCACGGATCTTGAGAGACTGGTCTCCCCGCTTGCACAATCTGGTGTCTTCAACCTCTGTCGATCATGTTGAGAGTACACCATCAACTAGTGAAAATGAAGTCAATCAAGAAAAAGGAAAATCTAAATTTCCTTGTAGGTTATGTGAAAGCGATCATACCCTCCATCATTGTCCTTTTCTGGAGGAAACTAAAAGAGTCTTGGATAACCATCTTCTTTCACCACAACGACTTCCACCTGAATACAGGAAACTCTTGCCAAGTCCATCACTAGTTGAAAATCCAACTGACATATCTCTATTATCGGTCAAAATGCCTATCTTTGAATACAAAACCTCTGAGTCCACACTAGACCAAAGTCAACAGATCGAGATGGTAGTCGACCCAGTCTTGTCTTTAGAAGGTCCACCTTCAGATGATACACTCTTGAAAGAGAATGAGAATGACATCGTTCAAATTCTTTTTGTTAACTCTGAGTCTGATGAACATGGGGGCAATATACCTGTTCCTTTACCACAAGAGGGAAGTTCCCCATTTTAGAGATTCATCCGATGGTTTATTCGATCCCTGCTCCAAGCAATCTAGTCATTTCCTTTGATTGGAATCTACTAGCAAGACCTCGCCTTCCATCTAATATACCATTCCAAATCATATTACAAGCTTACAGAATGATCATGGCTGGCACTATCATAGATCAAGTGGCTTCCATGAGTATCCTTTCCTCAACAACTTGGAAAGCACTTGGTTCGCCATTGCTTCTGCCTGAGATTCGAAATTTGTCAGGCTTCAATAAAGGAACGAGTCGATTGTTAGGGAACCTTCCAAATTTTCCTATAACTTTGAGAAGGAAAACCATTCATTTGAACGCGATGGTAGTCCAAGGGCCACTAGATTACAATCTACTCCTTGGGTGTGACTAAATTTACAACATGGGAGCTATTGTTTCCTCACTTTTCTGGGTGATGTGTTTCCCGTATGAAGGAAGAATGGTACAACTTGTTGACCATCTTTCATTCCCAGGTTTAAACATGGCTACTAGTCAAATGCCATCCCTAAATGGTCTCTTTGCATAAGGAATGTCTCATCAACCTCCAATCTGTCCACCTAATGACCGCGAGTGATTTGGTGAATGTGACGAAACCCTGGGGGCATTCACCCTGGTCTACTTTGGCAGGCAAACCCTAGATAAAAGATAGATTTCCTCTTAGGATATATGACCAATCTGATACACTCGTCTGTGTAGGATATGGGATCAGTCTAGAAAAACATTTCCTCATCGTAGGTTATGTGATTGGTCTGACACACCCGTCCGCATAGGATATGGGATCAGTCCGAAATAGGATCTCCTCGAAGGCTATGTGATTGGAAGCTCACACCATTCACCTTTATATATTTCAATGGAAAATTCCAAGCAAGTGTTTTGGCTACAACGCGGATGAAACAATATTGCTTTAATGTAAGGACTTCCATATCGTAGCCTAGAAACTCTACTTTTCTTTATACATGGGGGTATGGAAACCTTTTTACACAAGTGAAAAATGACCAGCATAACTCTAACCCCGTAGTATTTTACTAAATTCAAATGCTTAGTTTAGGTGATTGGTCTGATCCACCATTCACCTTTGTCGACAGCCTGGCAAAGCAAAGGAAATGTTTTGTATGAAACTAGCCTACCTAACCTCAGTAGTTCATTAACCCCTAGTGTAGTTAGTTCTATAGTTGGTCATTTATAGCCTACATACAAAAGGCACTGAGCAAAGTTTTGCATGGGGAAAGCTCACTAAAAAATGAACCTACTAATGAGAGACATCCTTAAAGATGACTGGCATGAGCAATGCTTCCACAAAGTTCAGTCCCATTAAAAAATAAACCTAGCACTGAGCATAGTTTCCAAAGATTCAAGCTCAATAAAAAATGAATCCACCCTTGGTGAATAACCTTTGTGATTGCATTGCTATCAGCCTTTTGGGCCTTCGCTGTGTTCTTATTGTCACCTCCACTCTTTTAGCCGATCATACACCTCCATGTGCTTGTTTACCCTTTTGAGGAACAATTGCGACGAGTGATTCTATTATCCACCTTCTTTACACTACTATTCTTGAAAAGTTCCAAACTCACCTGGAACTACTTGCTACCTGAAAACATCACTCGTTCCTAAAAAGTGAGTCTCTTTTAAGCTATTTTTAGACTTGTAAAATATGAAAATATTGCCGAGCTATTGGCCTTTTCAGCTCTTTAAAGTAAAGGGAAGCACCATCCCTCCTCTATATTTTAATCTTTTTGGACCTGAGGGATCATTACAGAAAACGATCAAGCGCTTGTCTTGTTTAGCTCGCTAAAACTATAAAAAATTCATCCCTTTCATATTATTTTATACTTTCTCGGACTGAACGGATTATACCACAAAAAAGGACTACTGGAGTTTCCTTCCATCTCTTTTCAAACTCTCTAAACATGAAAGGGACCGAGTTATCTTTGTCATTAAAATCATTAAAACAATAGCGACAAACTTGTCCATATGGAAAAGAGTGAGTTTCACTGTCTCTAGGCTCGCTAAAACATAGTGATAGGTTTGCCTGAATGGAAAATTATAGAACAAGCATATGTTATCCTCCTGAAGCTTGACAAAAATAAAGAGGTATTGGTCAGCAATGACTAGGGAAAAAGGGAAGAAAACTTGAAGAACTTCATTGGTAGCAGGTCGCTCTTGAACATGATACTTTCACTCCATCACCACGATTGAGTCGGGTTGTGTTATTCCGTTCACTGGTCATATCACCATTGGTCCTTTGCACCATCCATTTTTGGGGTTAATGCTACCAATCCATTTCAGTGTCGTCAATATGTTCAAGAGAAGTCACATGGAGAATTCACCAACCCAGATAATGCCTCATCCACTGTAATACCTTCACGCTCCATTCTTTCATGACCACCACCCTGAACCTCATATCGTAAGATCATTTTCACCTCCACAAAATCGTTTGCTCCATTTCATGTCATAGATGTGAGATTCATTAAGGCCCTCTTACGACGGGTCGCTTCTTGTTAACATCAGCTCATTATCCAAGAAGTTGACTTAGGAACAACCCTTTGAGTACTTTGAAGCTTGCATGCCTCAATGGCAAGTTTCTCACTTCCGATGATGGGTTTACATAAATGGCCTTCGACTGAAAGATTTTGCGTGGTGTTTGACATCAACTCATGTATTCACACCACATGAATTGTACTGCAGTCCCTTGAGGGTCATTATCATTATTGGTGATTCCTCTCGTACCTGTTAACAACTTACATCATTGGCTGGTAATCAGGCGTTGTCTTTCCATGTTTGACTTTAGAACATCTATTCACATGGATTGACTTGTACATCGGGCGAAGATTGAATGAGTTTGAAGACCCAAGATCTAGTTTCATCCATCCGGGCTACGATATATTTAGGAAAATAAAGGCATCAAATGTACTCCATCGCTGCACAGATAATCATCCAAGCTAAGGGATGATGGCTCTACCAGAATCATCAGTCTACCACACAGACAGTTGTCTGTCCTATGTACATGAAAATGAATTTATTGAGCATGGGAATGCCTGCCTCAGCTAGATCATGAAAATATTATGAAGATAATGTATTGTATTGTATCTTATTACAGGTCACCTTCAAGTTTGAAAAACCTTGGATCCTCATGATAAAGAATTTCACTCGACATCAGAAGATTTACGACCTAATGCTTTAGGGGGCAACTGTTATAGACATATTTGGGCACTGCAACCCCAATCACATATGTCGATAAACCAAGGGCTCTCATACCCCCTAAAAATGTTGTTTCAAACCATAAAGGATCAAGGTCAACTGATCCAATCATTCCCCAGAAGTTCTCCCTAAAAAACTACTCAGAAGTTGTCAAAACTGGACCCTACAAACTAATCCATGCTGAGAGTGCGATGCATCTCACCTGTTACACACAAGGGTTGCAATGCATACTAAAAAGCCCTTCTGTAGGGTGCAATGAGTGAAAGAAGATAAATGATAGAGTTAGTTGGCTAGGTGAAAACTGAGAGAATCTTCTAGAAACTACTCATATGACAGTTGTCTCTCTAAATTGGCCCAGGGATGAGTAAGACATCATGAAATCCCCAAGTGGATGCAAGAACTATTAGTGAAATGACACTAATCAAACTTCTAGAAGCTGACTCACCCCCTTGAAAATATCTATATATGGATCCCTCATCCTAGAGATCCAAAGGTTGGAATTTTGTATTTTGTAAGCAAGTGTTGTTGGTTTCCCTGTGAAGCATTGTATTGTTGGGTGGTCTAGCTTTTCATGAGGTGAAGAGGGCTTTCATGCTGGGATGATGGTGTTGGATCAGACAACTAGGTTGTAATCCTCTCTTCTACTACCTTTATCAATAAAGTTATTTCATCTTTCCTCCATATACTTGTATATTTCTGAATCTTGTATTTGTGTATGCATTTGTATTGTTAATGTACATTTGATTCTACATTGTTTCTGGTTATAGATCTCAATGCTTGATGGTATTTTGCTGCTTTGACTCTATAGGTGTTCTTTGAAGTGGGACAA
This sequence comes from Pinus taeda, assembly GCA_000404065.3. Classification (NCBI taxonomy): domain Eukaryota; kingdom Viridiplantae; phylum Streptophyta; class Pinopsida; order Pinales; family Pinaceae; genus Pinus; species Pinus taeda. Next base: position 2,941 of record APFE031073833.1, on the reverse strand, counting down.
GTGAGAAAGGAGTGACGAATCTCTATCAAAGGAGAGAGGAAACAAGCAAGGAGCCAAGTGAAAGACAAAGGTTTATGCTCTCTACTTCTCTCTCATCTATCTCTCATAAAGGAAAATACAAGTTACTTTGAATTGTTTGTTTCTAAGATAGCTACCTATCTTAGCAAGACTAGTAGATTTGAATAGACACTATTTTTCCTGGAAACACAACACTTCCATCTTTATAGTTGTCCGTGGTAGGCTTCCTTGTTGCCATAATTTTGCTTTCCATTTTTTTTGCCAACCTAAATGCCTTCTACAATGAATCAGGTTCCAAAAGATGAACCTCATGTAGAATATTATCCTTTACTATGCCTATAAAGAAATCAATCCTCTGCTTCTCTAGAATATCATTTACCCTTACATTCAATTTTGGGAAGTCCTCAATGTGCTCTGCTAGTGAACCGTTTTGTTTGAGATTTATCAACTGGTTAAAGAAGTTGTTTCTCTTTGTATATTCCTAATGTGCTATCATTTCTTTCGTAAAAATTGGGCAAGGGAAAATTTGTTTATGGGAGAAAATCCATCATAGCCATCAATACCATACAAACTGATTAGGTTGCAAATATAAAGTTGCAATGCATACCTTTTGTGTGTTTTTCACATCATGGAGATCAAAATATTGTTCCATCTGTAGTATACATGTTATAGGATCCTTTCCATAAAAATTTCTCATATCAATCTTTGGAATGTGGTGGGTCTTTATTCCAATGTTGGAGTTTATGAAATCATGATTAACATTTCTTTTGTTCTCATCATGAGTTTTCTCTACTACCTTTTCACCATTAGGAAGCCTTTCTTGTAGCAAGTTTGTCAATCCTTTCTTCAAACCATCCTTGTCTTTCTTCAAATCTTTAATGTTGTCATTCTTTAAATCATGATTAACATTTATTTTGTTTGCATCATGAGTTTGCTCTACTACCTCTTCACCATTAGGAAACATTTCTTGTAGCAACTTTGTCATACCTTCCTTCCAAATTTCCATTTCCTTCTTCCAATCTTCAATGTTGTCATTCATACCATCCATCTTAACTTCCACGCCTTTCTTTAAACCATCCATATTATCTTCTATGGCTTTCTTTAAACCATACATCTTAGCTTCCGTAACTTTTTGTGAGAGTGAAATTTTTTGCACTTGGTGTCGTAATTTTGATATATCATGTTGCATTTATTCCTATTCTTCATGAGTAATGCTATAGCTTTCTAGTTTCTTACTAGTTGTTTCCATTTTATTTCTTTGGGGCATCAATTAATGATAATTATGCTTCACTATGTCCTCTGAATTCCTTCAAACTAAATTTTCAAACCAGACTTATTCAAAATTTTAAAAAACTACACATCTTTTTTCACTTTGTAGGAGCTCGATATTGAATCTAATGTATATTGAAATTTCAGATCTCTAATGTCTAAAATTGTGAACTATGGTAGCCCTCTGAGACATATTTTTAATGCCACCAGTCTTATTGAAATTGGATTCTTCAAAAAAGCTTTATGCCTAATCTCCCAAGATAACCTGATTATAGCAATTTTCACTAGAGAGAACTTGTATGAAGTGCCACGTGTCACTGTTTCAACTTTCAAACCTAAAAACAATGCTCAAAACACTATAGTCTATCCTCTTTATATAATTTCCAACGCAATTTCAATCTGATACTCAGAGAGAATGTTATGATGATTTTCCCAATATCACCTATTTGGGATGTAATTTGGGATCCTTCAAAAACCCTAAATGTATTGAACCATATCTTTGAATATATAGTGAAACAAGATCTAAAATCAGGCTAAGGATCATCAAGATATCGGCTCAAATGGGTTATTTTTTTAGCTTTGAAATGTCACAGAAAAAGGTTTATAATGAAAAGGCCACGATCACCCACAATGAAACCCTAGAATCCAAAGCTATCATACGAAATGTTATGAAACGAGCTCACAAAATGGAAGAAATGATACATCAATGACTTCAAAATCAGCCTCTTTGAGGGGGAAACCTCCTTTACATTACATAAATGAACAATCCTTCGATGATACAAATGACAAGATCTCCTTTCCATATATGGAAGCTTAAGAGGTCATAATATAATCATAGCCGACATAACAATAATAATCTAAGTGCACAACAATAATATTAGTGGGCTTCTATGCGGCACAATATAACAATATGGGGATTACATTGGCACAACGATACAATATGGGGTTTTCACTAATAACAATAAGCATCTACGCTAATAGTATAGGGACCTAACATGCCTCGGTGTCAAAAACACCATATTGTATGAGCATTCTTGAGTTAACTAAACTCAAAATACAACTACAAGGATTACTCAACAAAAGATATATGCGACCAAGTGTGTCGCCTTGGGGAGCACCCATACTATTTTAAAGAAAAAGTATGGAACATTGAGACTTTGTATTGACTATAGACAATTAAACAAATTAACCATAAAAAACAAGTACACTCTTTGCAAAATAGATGACTTGTTTGATTAGTTCCAGGGCACTACCATATTATCCAAGATCGATCTGCAATCGGGGTATCATCAAATCCAAATTAAGGACAAGGATGTTTGTAAAACCACATTTATAATGCATTATGGCCATTATGAATTTATTGTGTTGCCTTTTGGCCTGAGTAATGCTCCGACAACGTTTATGAGTTTAATGAATGGAATTTTCCACCCCTATTTGGACAAGTTTGTTCTGATTTTCATTGATGATATTTTAATTTAGTCAAAAAATGTAGAGGAACATAAGGATCATTTGAGGATTGTCCTCAAAAGCTTAAGATAAAATAAGCTCTATGCCAAATTCATTAAATGTCATTTTTTTAAGGAATAGATACAGTATCCAGGGAATGTGATATCCTCTCAAGTTATTACTATTGACCTGATAAATATTAGGACTA
>APFE031073820.1:5492-23311 GCA_000404065.3 Pinus taeda | reverse complement strand
GTGGCAGGTTGCTCTTGAATCAAGCAACCAGTCATTTTTCCAAGAAGCAAGTGAAGCATTAAATAAATCTTCATTTACTCCAATGTTACATTGTTCGATAATATAGTGAGCGGATTCAGGTGCTTTACCTTTGTCTATATCATCAGTTTTACCTTTCTGTTGGTTTCTTTTTTACTCAATTTTTTCCCATGGTAGCTTGTAGTGCAAATCTGCCTTTTCTTCTTGAGAGTCTCTGCTCCCCCTGCCTTTGAAATCTCTTCTACCTCTTCCTCTAGAAGTATCTTGAGCAAGATTATTTTCTCTGTGTGCAAGAAGAGTTGTCTTCTTTTCCAAACCTTTCTCTTTTTCAACAAACTTATTCATCATAAAAATTTGAACAGAGCCCCAAAATAATTACAATATTCGTAGCAAAACAATAATTTGCTATGACTACAAAAAATGGAATTAACTGCAAACTCTCAATATTCATACATCATGCAAAATATATTGTATTCCTTATAACATATTCCACAATATTCATATACCAAGCATGGTCATTGAGTTAATGCACCATAACAGCAGTTTTCTTGGACAATAGTTTTCTTGGATAGTAGGTAACATGCTACACCTTTATGCAACATATTTTCTCTAAACGTATTTTCTCCAAATGCCTCCAATGTGTTAACATACTAATTCTTTCAACATATTACATGCATGATCCAACGTATTAAATGCTCCAAGGTTTGATACAAATGCATCCAAATGGTAATTTTATAATGTAATATATATGCCCATTAAAAACTCACATATAATGGAACCAAGAAATATGATATACGTGAAGCACACGTTACCACACAATGAAGCACACAGGTGTGCTTAAATTGTATTCGCAGGTAGTTTCTACAGGAGCATATCAAACGTAAGTTGGCGTTGATGGTAGCCAGAGGAATGGCATTGATGGTAGCCAATTATTCAAAGGAGATCACCCAAGTGGGGGCAGCGTATATCCCACTTCTGAATGTGGACGGATTCCACAAGTAGCAACAGTTTTCCGCAGGCCAAAAGCTTAGTCCAGCTTTGCCATGTAGACATTCTCCTCCCGCAATGACTCCACCATCGCCATTGCCGCCATTTGTACACAAAAATTAAAAAACTAACTTCACCTCTGGATCAAAGAAATGACCATTTCAACAGGCATGAAAATCAGTCTTTAAAATCTCTCAGTGCAGTGTTAAATGGAGTTCTAAATGCAACAAGGGTTACGGACCCTCATAATCAAACATCGTATGTAAAATATACAGCAATTCGTTCTGACAGTTTGCAACAACGCTATAAAATATACAATGTATAATTGCATAAATTATGCCACCTGGAGCGTTGTTATACCAGCGTGGAGGGAGGTCGTTCTTAACCAACATATTTTACGTGAAAAAAGAAACAGTCGCAGCATTATTCAACGTATTTTACATGGAATAAAGAAACAGTCGTAGCATTATTCAAACAGTTCCACGCTCACCACCCCAGCGTTCATCACAAACACTGCTATACTCAATGACTTCTGAATTTAGAGAATAGTGGGTAGACTGCGCAGTAGACAGAGAAGACAGAGAGCACAGTAGACAGTGGACAGAGAGCCCAGTAGACAAGCTCCACAGGGACAGAGGACAGGGAGCAGTAGGCAAAAGGGAGTTACAACTATTTTTAGGAGCTGGCTCTGATACCATGTCAGGCCAGGCAATAACTCCACAAAGCAAAAACTGATTTGTATTATCTATTCCATTAGGTAGGTCTATTATATACATGAGGGAGAGACTGTTTAGTTCATCTCTCGATGACTGTTCATATTTCTCATTTATTTATTTACATATATTTACCCAATCACAAGGATTAGGTGTCAACACTATCATTGATCTTCCCCCAATATATGGATGAACTAATGTGCTAAACTCAATAATTACCAAGAACTATTGAGCTCCATAAACTATTTTCATACATCTGATTCGATCTGAATTAAGCTCATTAACTTGATCAAGCCACTAACTCCACTTCATAAAGTATATTTTCAATTGTAATCACTTTCTAGAACATGGTTAAGGATTTGTGACCTTTTTCATAAAATTTACAAACACAAACCATCACCAGAACACTTAATTTACCTGAGATAGGTGAGGAATCTGAAGAAAATCTAGCCAAATTCTCATCTGCATGCATAAAACTACTAGATCTAGGCTACAATCACATGTACAGGCTTGTATCCATGAAGTTGGAGCCTTTCAACAACATGCACAAGACTCACATCATGTGGTTGGGGTAGAGGATGGGAGAAACCCAGTCAAATCACCTCAGATCCTACCTAAACTTCTTCCAGATCTAGACAAGCCTTTGTAGGACCTCTGGAAGCCATTGGAAGCAAGTCACTTCCACATCACCATCATCATCATAAATCAAAATAGGTTGACTTGGATGCCAACAAACAAATACACTAACACCTAGGTCACCAACCTACTCCAAAAAAACTCTAACACATATTATAACATCTCCAACACCTGTAGCAACATCTCCAACATCTGCATCAGCAACATCAAGTCATGTGACTTCCTCCAACACCTATAGAGGCACCTTCAACATAAGTAGTAGCAACATCACCTATAACAAACAAACACAACATGTCTTGAAGCCATCTATAATCAACCTCTAAATCACCTCCACTAAGTCATGCCACAACCAAGTTCACATCAATGCCAACCAACAAAAGCAACCAGCTCAACACTGCATCACACATCAAGAGGACTACTAACATCATCAAGTTGATAGAAGGCATATGATGAACAATACCATGACCTTGTTGACATCAATTCTAATAATACAATGCCAACATTTGCCATGTTTCTTATAGTTAGTTTACAATTCTATAGAAAATTAATCAAGTTGTTTTTTTATCATTTCAAATTTATTCTAGCTTCATTCATCATATCTTTCTCATTGTATATTAGGTTACATTCACTTTTCATAAATCAAATCCACTTGCACATACTTCCCTAGAAAGGTATTGGCCTTGCACTTAACTTTAACCTTAGGGTTTTATATTAATATTAGTCTTAGTGTTTTATAATTTTATGGTTTTATATTAATAACAGGGTTTATTAATCTTAGGGTTTGATATACACATATATGTGTATATCAACAACATTTAATAATGTAGTTGTGCTAGTTATTAGTTGAGTTATATATGTTAAATAATTAGTTGAGCTATTTAAGTTAGATCATTGATGAATTTTTATAAGTAAAAGAGATAATATATAATAATATGGTTGGAAAAAATTTAAATACTATAAATAAAAGCAAGTTACATGGTTAAACACTTTTTAACAACACGAATAATCACAAATATTCATTTATAAAATGCAAGTAACTTGATAAATTTAATTATAAATTTCATTAAATTGACATTTTTTTTTAATATTAAATTTCGATCATACACATAATAATTATAATTAAAAAAACTTTAAAAACTATCAATCTTTTCTTTTGCAAATATAGACAAACGTATTGACATAACATGTTAGCGTATGAGCATTACCTATCGTTACTCTAGATGTAATGCAAATTTGTCATAATTATGTATTACTAATATTTAAGTGTTCTATAGAGTGTAGTTATAAATTAGAATATATATTTCTCATGATTTATGTGAAATATTAATCCTTTAAAAATAATAATTTGAATTCACTTATGTTTTTTTTGTAGATTCATACAATATTTACATATGTTTACATTGTTCATCGAGGGAGGACTTGAACCCAAAACCTCGGGGACCAAAGTCCTCACTCACATGACCACCACAAGTAAGGATGTCTCACTTGGGCTTGAATTAATTTATGATTATTATCATAAAGATAAGAGCAATCTTGATATCAAAGGAAGAACCAATATGAAATGAAATGTTCACCTCTCAGTTGAGACCAGCTCAGCCTGGAGAGTGCCTGCACTCCACACACATTATATTCATTAGCAAGAAAGCTCATACACATATAGGATTACATGTTTGTTGGGGAGTTTGAACAACTTCCTAATAAATAGGATTTGAATCATAAATAAGACAACACAATCTCAGTGCTCTACAACTAGTGACTAATAATGAATTAATCTAGAATTGACTAGATTTCTCCATTATTTCTCCCCCTTAATGGAGAAATGTATTTTATAAAAACATAATCCCTTCTCGTCTAAGTCTTAACTAGACTTAAAATTTGATTTTAATATCTTCATATTAACCTTTCTTGTTGTTAAATAATAATGATGCTTCTTCCTTAATTTGTTTCTCTTTAACAACATGATACAATTGGGTTGTGGTCTTCTTCTCACTGTTTGCAATTCTCCATCAGGATCTCAACACATAGTTTTGTATTCAATACTTACAAATTCTTCATTAGATTCATAAGTGGGTTCTGCACTTTACATTCATCTATTCACTATTCATTTTCTTATTGCCTCATCAGATCATAATAATATCTTATATCCTTTGGGATCCAATGCATCAGAATACCATGAACATCTTCATATGTATGCACCATTTTTTCCATTTCTATACCATCTAAATCAATCATTGATTCATCATTTTTCTAGTTTCCTAGAGCCTCCTCCATTAAGCATGTAACTCAAAAGGTTTCTCAATCCATTCTTCAATAAGTTTTATCTAGGCATCATAATCAATTTCAACATCTTCAAGTTACCTTGCATGTTCCCTTAACTGCTGCTACAAATTTCTCTTCATGTTCTTCTGCCTCTGCTATTGTAATACGGATCTCAATATGATTTTCTACTATTATGGGAATATTATCAACCACTTGGTCTTCTAAAGAAAAAAACAATTTATCAATCAACTTATGTTTAGTGATAACCTACAATTCATCTTCATAAAGAAAATATCCATCATAAAGACTTGTAAATTCCTCTTTATCATTACCAACCATATCTGTTGGATTCACCATGTCTACTTCAAAGACGTTACTCCATTTATTCAACTCATCAATGTTGGGAATAATACTAAGAGGGGGAGGGGGCTGAATCAATGTTATCAAATCAATAACTTTTTCTTTTCATAATCAGATTTATATATGCTACTTCAGTGAAGGGAACTCGCTTGTGCACACAACTGTTCTTAAGGAAACTAGCGTATATCAAATGAACTTATGATTCAGTTAATTCATCATATGTTGATATTTAATCAGCGCATCAGTACTTAATTAACCATTAAATAGTAACCATGTCCAGTAATAACAGAATAAGAAATCATACATAAGAAACACACATGAACACAAAGATTTAAGGTGGAAACCCAATGCAGGAGAAAAACCACCTCCTTCTGTTGTCTCCGTCTTATTTTAATATAAGAAAAACCTTTTTACAATCTTGTACCATTGTAGACTCATACTAGTATGCAGGCACCCAACTGTAGAAAGTTGTAGACTCATTGATGGGGGATACATCAAGGCTCTCCTACGACAGGTCACTTCCTATCAAAATCAACTCATTATCTAGGAAGTTAACGTATAAACTCTTCCTTCAGTACCTTGAGGCTTGCATATATCAATGGCAAGTTTACTCGCTCTCGGCGATAGTTTTACATCTTTTGCCTTCGACAGACATATTTTGTGTGGTGTTCAACTTCAACTCATTCATTCACACCATACGGATTGTACTGCAATACCTTGAGAGCCATTAACATGATCGATGGTTTCTCTCGCTTTTGTTAATGAATTCCATCACTAGTCGGTAATCAGATGGTGTCATCCATGTTCGACTCCAACCCATTTATTCTCATGGTTATACTTGTACATTAGACGATCTAGTGCATGAGATAGAAGACCCTTGATCTAGTTCCATCCATCCCTATTTCACTTTCAGGATTAATGCAAGATTATAAAGTATGATGGCTATGATCATATAGAAAATCATCCAATCATGGATCCACACTTCCATTAGTGGACATGAATTCTTGATCATTGTATATGTAATGTTAGCTTATGTGCTAAGCATGGGTATGTCTCCCTCAGTAGAAAATATCAAGATGAAAATGCATTGTAAAATATGATGATCCGACTAATTGTTCTTGATTTGAACTTGTCACATGATAAAGTACTTCATTCATCATTTGTCATTTATGTCTTTGCACTTTAGGATGAAATCTGTTGTAGGCCATTTTGTCTCATCTGGTTAATAGGCCTGCAAATCAGATCAATCAACATCCATGAACACCTTGTCATCATCCCTACACAAATCCCTAATCCTTGAGTTTCTAGGTATGGCTACTTCATTTTAGTGTTTTTACGGCCCAACATACCCTGACCCTTTAGGGACCTACTTTCATAAGCATGTTTCTTATTTATGCACCAGTGCTTATTAGAAGCAGGTTGTCCCTTGTTGGGGGTGCACTGATTCTAGAAATTTGGGAAAAACAAAAAGAATCCTGAAGCTTCCTCTTACAGAATCTTTCAGGAGTTGTTTCAAACATTTACCTTAGATAATAACTTTGAATCCTTAGTTGATCCTACCTTGGATATTTCACCTCTTATCCTTTCAGTTCATCATCCCATCAAGGGTGGATCTCAAGCCTATATTGGTAAATAGATAAGAATTCATAAACTATCACACTCTCCTATAAATTTACAATCATCTACAACATCAAGGTTGGCTTTTGGAGACTAATCATACCCTAATGCTGCTACTTTGAACCAAAGAGAGTGATCATCTTCATGCATTAGGGTGACATTGAGGTGTGCTTTGTGACAAGGTAGGAAAAGTAATCTTGGGGAGGTCTCTACAAGATCAACTTCCATTTTTGGTTGTAAACTCTCTCATTTTCATATTAATACAAAGAGTATACCATTTTCCTATATGTGATATGTTATTTTTTCATTAATATATTTCAATGTTATGTTGATCCATTGAATAAAGTGATTGTACAATGCTACATAGATGCCATAGATTTTTAGCTTGTGTTGACTGTGTGTGCAGGTTCTAATTATAGCGATCGAAGCTACAATAGGAGCTTACAAGCCAAGAGGAGAGAATAGGTTGCAATAGATCCCAGGTAAGCATTTTTCCATTCTCCAATTTTTCTAAGGGGAACTTTGTATTCTTTGCTTTATGTTGTCCTAGACCAGACCACTAGGTCTAGGGATGATACTTTTGTTTGCAGTCATAAATTGCACATAACACCGACAACTACAAGTCTTTGGTGATTCATGAATTGTTATTGATTGGATCAACTTACATTCTACATGTCACGTGCACACACTTAGGCCATTACTGAAGGAGGTTCTTATGATTAAAGCACAATTTGATGTTATCACTTTTCGTCGCATTTACAAGAAATTAAATTTCTTTCCGATCAACTTTTCAAGGCGAGAGCGCAATAGGTCCATGGGACATGGATGATCATTGAGTAAAATGGGGATGATCATTTCCAATATTATCATCGCCCCTTTATCAATTCACAATTGACAAACTTTGATTAGGAATAACTTTTATCCTATATTTTTTATGTGCATAAATGTGTAGACAGTGATCATATTTTATGTCAGAACTATTTTTATTTTTGTATATGGACACTTTTTTCCAAAAGTTTATACTTATGCTAAACAAACATATCACAGTTTATGTCAATCACTTTTTTGGTTGCAACACTCAGATGTTTGTTGAGCATTTTAACAACCAAATTTTGATATGATTTATGCATCTACAGCATGTAATGTTCACTATTTCTTCTAATGTAAATTATGATTTTTCTTGGGGAAAAAATATATAAGATTGTAAATATTTGTAGTAAAATTTTAGTCATTTATGTTTTTTATTAATGGTAATATATTTGAATTCTTATAATTTAGTTCCATTTTATTTATTTTTGTAATGTTAAAGATATTAATAAAAATAATAATATTAAAATTTAATAAAATATTAAAATTTAATGAAAAAATATTAAGTTTATTTTCAATATCAAACTTTAACTAAAATTATAATATATTAAACTAATTCAAAATTTATAACATTTGAAATTGTTTTTTAATTTTAGCTTTGTGAGACATGTCCGTCGGATTGAACTTTCGATCACTTGCATACAAAAAGGCTTGCCAACATGTTTTTTTCCAATTGTGCTACTACCAATGAAAAATTGAAATTATATTTTAAGAAAACTAAACTAACTATATATAAGTTTTACTCTCTTTCTCTCTCCTATAATTAAAGTACTCTAAAGTAAATTGTCCCTTAATCATAGTTTCTCTCCATCTTTAAAATATATATATATATATTATTATATTATATAATATATATTATTTATTTTGATAATATATTATAATATATAATATATATATATATATATATATATATAATAATATTAATATATATAATTTTGATAATATTTTAGAGTAGTTTCAATATTATTCTCCCTTAATCATAGTTTGAATAATATTTATAAAAATAATATATGTTTTAATATTATAAATAAATGTAAAAATAAGAAATTGTTTTTGTAAGGCAAGTTAATTTTTTGTAATAAAAGTAATAATCTATTTTTGAGGTTATGATCAAATTATATACTAAATCGGTGTATGAAACCTTATTATTTTTGGGACAAGGGACAACTTCACTCAAAAATTTCCTTACCAAAGTTTATGGAGGTGTGCATTCTTTACTCCCTTTGGCTTTTAACCTATAATTTCTTATGGAGAAAGACATGGTCTGTGGTATATAAATAATAAAATGTGATCATGATAATGTAGAATTATAAAAATAATTATCTTTTTATCTCATAATTTTTAAATTTATAATTTAATATTATTTTTATTAATAATAAATAAAACTAGTTGCATTCATACTAATTAAATGGTTAGTAAATGTTGATAAGCATAAGAACACTTCATGATACATCTCACATTGTGAAGATTTTTAAAATCATAAAAATTAAATAAAAAATAATTTTATTTTAACATTATTACTATTATTAATTATAAAATGTCAACATATGAGTTATATATAACCATAAAGAGCTTCAAGGACAATCCTATGGTATAAAATTTTTGTTGGACTTCAATTTTTCAAATAAACAACATTGCTAACATCTTCAACCCAAAATTCATTTTAACTTTGATCATGCTTTGTGCACCTTCCATTAATTATGTGTTGTTTCTTTCAGCTACTCCATTCCACTATGGAGTATGTGGCACCGTGTACTGTTTTACAATTCTATGGGCTCTACAATAATTGATGAATGCACCTAATGTATATTTTCCCCCTTTATTTGATGAAATGATCTTGATGTGTTTACTGGTTTTCTTCTTAATCAAGTTTTTAAACTCTTTAGAATATTCAAATACATCACTTTTCGTTCTTATGAAATAAACACAACTATATTTTGTGATGTCATAAATAAAGATCAAAACTAATATGTTCCACCTAATGATCATTTTTGGATAGGAGAACACACATTAGTATGAAAAAGTTCAAGAATATCCTTTTTTATTTTGTCTATATGAGAAGGGAGCTCTTGTTTATGCGTTAGAGGAAATTTCAGCCTAAAAGTGGTCTCCTAAAGAAAAATAGTAAAACAATAGTTAAAATAATAAAATAAGAGTTATGAATTTTGGAGTCAAAAGAAAAAACTATTTTTTTTATTCTATTTTTGGCTTATCTCCATATACATTTAATCAAATTTGAAGTGTAGACATTCTTTAGATGTAGACTTAAATTCCACATCCAACGAGAACCCAATATGCATACCTTTGAGAAAACCCACATTAATACATTTATAAAAAATGAATATATATTAATGTAGGCTTTTTCAGAAGTATGAATGATGGGTACTCGTTGGATGTGGAATTTAATTCTACATCCAATGAGTGGATACACTTAAAAATTGAGTAAACCTACAAGGAGATAAGCCAAAAATGCAATTAATAAAAGTAATTTTCTTCTTTTCCCCCCAAAATATTTACATGTACCTCTTTTAAATTTAAAGAATCTTGATTGATTTACATATTATGACATTGAAATTACAGGAAAATTCGATTGGCACTTTTAGGATGAAATTTCCTCTAATGCATCTTCCCTAAGACACAACATTCACATGCAGAGTATTCATTATTAAATTATGGGTGTCCTGCCACCATTGTTCCTTTTTGAGCTTGCAAGAAATCATGATAATTAAGTTGGTGATATGTTTGGTTCCACAGAGCTTATATTGTCATAGTTATAGATACCAACACTTGATCACTTTTACTTGTTACATCAACCTTATATAATCCTTCAATTCCTACACAAGTGGAAATAACCTTGAAGTGATCTTGCATATCTTTTACAACACAAAGCGACTTTACAAATTCTAGCTTCATAGCTTAATCTATTATAGTGGACACTGAGATTAGGTTCTTCATAATGCTAGGCACATACATCACATTGTGAAGTTTTTTAAAACAACCATTTTGTATTGTTACAAAAAATCACCATGCTATTTAATTTGGTGTAAATGATCATCCCCAAGAGATAGATATATTTACACTATTTTAGTTTTATTAAAATTTTCAAACCAATGATTATTATAAGACATATGGATGGAGGCTCAAGGATCCATAAATCATGCATTTGAATCATCATTGTTAGTAGATAAAGCAACATTTGAAATAAACAATCTAAGGTTTTTGAAGTCATGATTCATTGCTTCTCCTCTATCAAAAAATGACCAATGAGCCTTTTGTTTCTATGTCTGGTTTGTGATACCTTCTTTTGAAACAATATTTAGAATAGTGCCTATGCTTACCATAGTAATGGAATTTAATTCTGACATCAACCTTTGGGGGTACCATATCTTGTTATGGTTCTGCATGTGGTGGTTTTCCCCCCTTACTTCCTTCCCATGGCTTTCCTTTGGAATGGTGTTTCCCTTTCACCATCAGTGCGAAATTATAACTTTGAGGTCTAAGGTTATTTCATCTGTCTTCCTTTCACATGAGTATAGTTGCCAAATCATCAAAACTGGGAGTTTTCTCCCTTACTACAAGACCTATAATGAAAATTTCGCAATAATCTATAATTCCATTTGAGTTTATGGTAACTAAAATAGTAAAAAAGACCTCCTCTCCTATATCTCCTAGCATGTCTTTAATGTCTTTAATTCTTGAAATGAAATTACTAATGCTTACATTTTGTTACATCTTAATGGACAAGACTTAATTTTTATTCAAACACAAAAAATAATAATTTTTTTTGTAAGATATGTACTTTTTTTGTAATAATAATAATAATAATTTAAATATTAAGCAGTTTTGGCAATGCATTATATTAGATATCATTTTTTTGGGATTCAACTGCATTAAGTAAGTCATTCATCTATGAACATTTCCATGAGAGGTAATCGTAACTCACTAATTTCTCATGATTTTTTAATAATCCACTTAGCACTCATTGCATCAGGTGATTCTCGCAGGGGTTAAGAAGTGGGATTGAAACTAGTGAAAGGAATCACATAGCATCAATCATCACTTCCAAGTTCTGCACTCGGTAACCTGGACTTCTCGGGAGGTCACCCATCACAAGTCGCCTATGGCTCAAGCACGCTTAACTGTGGATTTTTCCACAAAATCAAACCCACTTAGCTTGCTTCCCCATTTGCAAAACCTTAGCAAGTATTATGCCTCATGAACCATTCAAGTAGAGGTCCCTTCACTCTTTTGTATCTAAGTATTGAGGGGTTTTCGCAGTGCAATATATTAGATAATTCAACTACATTAAGTGAGTCATTCATCTATGACCATTTCCATGAGAGGTAGCGTAACTCACTAATTTCTCATGATTTTTGACTAGTCCACTTAGCACTCATTTCATAAGGTGATGCTCACAGGGGTGAAGAAGTGGGATTGAAATTAGTGAAATGCATCACATAACGTCAATCATCACTTCTGGGGCTTGCACCTGGTAATCAGGACTTCCGGGCAAGTCACCCATCTTAGATTGCCTCTAGCTCAAGCACACTTAACTGTGGAGTTTTCCCCACAATCAAGCCCACTTAGCTTGCTACCCCACTTGCAAAACATTAGCAAGTAGTGTGCCTCATGAACCATTCAAGTAGACCTCCCTTTACTCTTTTCTATTTAAGTATTGAGCGGTTTTTGTAGTGCATTATATTAGATATAATTTTTTGGGATTCAACTACATATTCAAAAATCATGAGAAATTAGTTAGTTACGACTACCTCTCATGGAAATTTTCATAGATGAATGACTTACTTAATGCAGTTGAATTATCTAATATAATGCACTGTGAAAACCCCTCAATACTTAAATACAAAAGAGTGAAGGGAGCTCTACTTGAATGGTTCATGAGGCACAATACTTGCTAAGGTTTTGCAACTGGGGTAGCAAGGTAAGTGGGCTTGATTGTGGGGAAAACTCCACAATTAAGCGCGCTTGAGCCAAAGGCACTCTAGGATGGGTGAGCTCTTGGGAAGTCTTGGTTATCGAGTACAAGCCTCGAAAGTGATGATTGATGTTATGTAATTCATTTCACTAGTTTCAATCCCACTTCTTCACCCCTTTGAGCATCACCTTATGCAATGAGTGTTAAGTGGACTATTAAAAAATCATGAGAAATTAGTGAGTTACGACTACCTCTCACGGAAATGGTCATAGATGAATGACTTACTTAACGTAGTTCAATCCCAAAAAATGGTATCTAATATAATGCACTATGAAAAACCCTCAATACCTAAATAAAACAGAGTGAAGGCATCTATACATGAATGGTTCATGAGGCACAATACTTGCTAAGGTTTTGCAAATAGGATAGCAAGCTAAGTGGGCTTTATTGTGGGGAAAAATCCATAGTTAAGCGTGCTTGAGCCAGAGGCGATCTAGGATGGGTGAGCTCCCGAGAAGTCCTGGTTACCGGGTGCAAGCCTCGGAAGTGATGATTAACACTATGTGATTCATTTAACTAATTTCAGTCCCACTTCTTCACCCTTGTGATCATCATTTGATGCAATGAGTGCTAAGTGGACTATTCAAAAATCACTAGAAATTAGTGAGCTACAACTACCTCTCATGGAAATGGTCATAGATGAATGACTGTGTAGATAAATCCTAAAAAATGATATCTAATATAATGCACTATGAAAACCCCTCAATACTTAAATTAGAAAGAGTGAAGGGAGCTCTACTTGAATGGCTCATGAGGCATAGTGGACTCTTAAAAAATCATGAGAAATTAATCAGTTATGACTACCTCTCATGCGAATGGTAATAGATGAATGACTTACTTAACGTAGATGAATCCAAAAAACTGATATCTAATATAATGCACTGTGAAAACCCCTCAATGCTTAAATATAAAAGAGTGAAGGGGGCTCTACTTAAATGGTTCATGAGGCACAATACTTGCTAAGGTTTTGCAAATGGGGTAGCATGCTAAGTGGGCTTGATTGTGGGGAACAATTCACAGTTAATCACGCTTGAGCCAGAGGTGATCTCAGATGGGTGAGCTCCCGAGAAGTCCTAGTTAGTGGGTGGAAGCCCTAGAAGTGAATTGATGCTAAGTTATGTGATTCATTTCACTAGTTTCAATCACACTTCTTCACCCTTGTGAGTATCACCTGATGCAATGAGTGCTAAGTGAACTATTCAAAAATCGTGAGAAATTAGTTAGTTACGACTACCTCTCATGGAAATGGTCATATATGAATTCCTTAATTAATGCAGTTGAATCCCTAAAAATGATATCTAATATAATGCACTGTGAAAACCCCTTAATACTTAAATACAAAAGAGTGAAGGGAGCTCTACTTGAATGGTTCATGAGGCACAATACTTGCTAAGATTTTGCAAATGGGGTAGCAAGCTAAGTGGGCTTGATTGTGGGGAAAAATCCATAGTTAAGCGTGTTTGAGCCATAGGTGATCTGGGATGGGTGAGCTCCGGGGAAGTCTTGGTTACTGGGTGTAAGCCCTAGAAGTGATGATTGATGCTATGTGATTCATTTCACTAGTTTCAATCTCACTTCTTCACCCCTGTGAGCATCACCTAATGCAATGAGTGCTAAGTGGATTATTCAAAACTCATGAGAAATTAGTCAGTTATGACTACCTCTCATGGAAATGGTCATAGATGAATGACTTACTTAACGTAGTTGAATCCCAAAAAATGATATCTAAAACAATAATTTATTTTAAGGTCACAACCAAGTTAGACACCAAACTGATGTATGATAACCTACTATTTGTGGAATAGGGGATCTATCTTCGCCTTTAAATTTGACTTCTCAAATCTAAGATGGTGTACATACTCTAGTTTTATAATACCTCTTGAAAATTTACTATGCCACTTTTTATTTATTTTCTGGTTGGAAAACAATTGAAAGACATGTGATGAAATACGTTGATGTAAATATTAGTTTAAAAAAATATATATATTTTTGGTATATTGATCGTCTCATAAATATGTTAAAGTTTAACATGAGAGATTAACCCTTAACAGCTGAATTTATTTATGCCTAGAGGGAAAGAAACAAAATGGAAGACAAATCCTCCTTTTTTCATTATTATTACTCTTTTGTCTTTTTTAGTGTATAAGAAAGAAGAGAGAAAATTGATAAGAGACATACCACTAAAGAAAAAATTGACATGACTAGAGAGAAATGTTATGTGGTGGATGCTATAGTAAGGAACTATGGAAGATAAATATAGTTACCTTTGAAGAATATTACCAGTGGCAGAGAAAGACAGGTTCAACCCATAAAATTAGCAGGATGTTGCTAAGAGTTCACGAGGTGCATCATGACAAAGATTTCTACATAGTTTCCTGACAGTCGAGGGTGGAGCTTGGGAGGAAATTACAAAGAGTTGGTTCAAGATTAGGAGGATCATTGAAACCTTTAACATATTTCTAGAGGGATTTAGATAAGTATATGCATGATTGAATAGTGAATATTACAATGTGTAGGTTAGAATGTACAATAAAAAGTAGTATAGGAAGTTACTTTAGAACTTAAAGGTTTCAAAATAATAATATGTTAAGTGATAATGTTACTATTTCTGAAGATGAGTGTGTTTGTATTAAGAACAATATTTGTGTTGGGTTAACCTTATTGTTGCGGGCAAAAAATGTGCATTGATGCAAGACCTCGTATCTTTCTAGATTATGAAAGTGACATGAAGATATTGTGAGGAATCTCATGAATAAAGTAAAGTGAGAATTAGAATAATAGATTACATGATTCTTTAATAACTATAGTTTAAGGTTATTTGTGTAGACCTATAGGAAACATATATTTGTTTCAGGCCAAGCACTTCAGTCCTGAGAAAGAGAGGTGTAACCACCCCTCCCGTATCTACCTAGTTTCACTAGCCTAGCACGGTAAACATGAGAAGAGAAGCTACAATGACATGACTCAACCTCCTATATGCAATTGAGAAAGTGGACCCAACAACTAGAAACTTATTGACCTTCCTCAAGAGCTACAAGACCCCTAAGAGCTAAATAACCACTCCAAGTGTCCTAAAATTGAGCTAGACTACTTTTTAATAACTTGGACTCCTAATCTCATGCACAAGCTTGCATTCATGAAACTATAGGCCTCTAGTTGCATACATAATCCTACAAGCTAGCGATTACAATCCCAATTTCCTAGTTCGGATCCTACAACCACGATGTGAATGGAATCTTTTTAGGGCTATACACCAGATCACTTCCCAGAACATGATTAGACTTTCCAAAACAATAAATAACAAAATTACAAAGCCTCTAACACAAACATTGATCAAGGAATTGACCTAACCAAGCCTAACCATGACAAACATTTCTTCAAACATATAGTACACATGTAATCTACATGTCATGAATGCATATCTAAACATAGGGATCTAATACTTATATGAGAATCATAAAGAAGGTCTAACACCCTCTCGCAATAGTTGCAATAGCATCTATTATCTCATGCATTCAATAACCATTCATTTACCAATCAAAACATGATAAGAACCATAATTAGAATTTGTCATAAAGCCATGCTTATAATCATAATAACAATAATGATAGAACACAAATCAAAGCCTCATAATAGTAAGTACATTTACTAGAAATTACAAGAGGAAAGAATATCTTATTAACATATGCAAATCCAACCAATTCAGGGATTTCCCCGTACCACTTGACCATAGATTGGGCTGAACCAAATCTCTCTTTCAACCAATTAGCCCAATGCCATATTCTAAGCATGAATATGAGATCTCATGAAATGAACCAAGGAAACAAAAATCATGGATTCCAGTGGCAAAACCACCTCAACCCTAAACCAGTGATTCCACCTCACAATCAAACATCAATAACCATCACCAGAATGGTCTCTACCCAAGTTTTCTAGGGATCCAGAGCATTTGTTCCAACCTCGCTCCAGGACTAGTAACTCAACCCACAATTGTTACAGGGATCCATATCATTTTTCCAACCAAGTCTCCAGGACTAGTAAGTCAACCCACTAAGGGCTCTAGAGTGTTTGTCCAACCAACACTTCTAGGACTAGTAACTCAACCCAAGTTGTTCCAGGGTTTCCAGAGCATTTGTCCAACCAAGGCTCCAAGAACTAGTAACTCAACCCACATCCATATGGAACATGAGCACCAATAACAAAAATAAAGTGGGAAACCCACAACACCATGGTTGTCCAGGAAATGGAAAGGACAGGAAAATACATGGTCAATCAAGGCAATCCTCCATGCCAATGATAGATCATCACCAAGTAAGCACATGCATATACCATGCGTGCAAAAACTAGCAAGGAAATCATACATGCAACTTAGTACCTAAAAATAAATCCAGATGTAGCCACTGGTCTCTTTGTCCCCTTGCGCTTTCATGGTTTTCCTTTACCTTGTTTATTCAATACAATGAAAACTAGAGTGTTCCAAGCATGCTCCAAAAATGCTCCAAAAATTCTCTAAGTGTGTAAGAGTATGAGAGATACAGAGAATAGAATTAGAGTGCCAAAGATTGAACTAGAAAAAGCTATGAACTGATCCATAGAATCCTTGTTATCCTTGAGGCCTCTATTTACTTCATTTTCCTCTATTTTCCCTCAATTTTTCTCACATGAAATCCTATGACCTTTCACCTTACTTTTCTCCTATTTTCTATTTTTTTCATAAATAAATGCCAATAAATGTCACTTTGCCATTGCCATTGCCTTTCCCAATTTCCATAGCCATTTATTAATTACCAGTGATCCCCATCACTATGCTTTTGTGCCCAACATTCAACTTGGAATATGTGTCCCATGACCTTGGTCTTATTTTTCATTTATTAACTTTACTACATGGATTTTTTAACTGAGACTATTACAACAGGGTTAGGACTTAGAATACTATTGTGGTCCCCCATTATAGGGATCCACTAGGTATCTGGTCTATATGGATGCATACTCATATGTATATTTACATATACCAAGATAAATAATGATACTAAAATACTATTGTAATAACGTCACTGAGAAAAGAAAAAAATATATATATTTAATACTTTTACAAGTGCAATAAAGGAGAATATACATCTAAAATGAAGGAAACTATACACTCAAATATCTAATAAAAGACTAGGTTTTGGAAAATATTACATTATCTAATCGTAAGAATATTTAAGAGCAAGAAGTGTCAAAACCAAGAGTTCCATAGTGAAATTTATGGAAAGAGAAGTAATCCTTATATGTAGGGCTGTCTATGTTTTCAAGATGTAGAGTATGTCTATATTGAATAGCCCGGTGAAACACAATTGGACATAATACATGAAATAATGAATGATATA
>APFE031073819.1:113595-159025 GCA_000404065.3 Pinus taeda | reverse complement strand
CCTCTGTTACACACAATACAGCTCAGATCTGATCTCCAAATCTCTTCCACTGCTTGCCTGCCTCCACTGCGCAATCCTGCAAGAGAATAATGATGAATGAATGAAGCAAACTCGTATTTTCTTGGCTGAACCACGCAATCCTCATTGGAAATACTCAATCCCTCTGATTGTGCAAATCATCATGCACAGCTATAGTCACAAGTGATAGCAATCTGATCCTCTAACACCTGTCCCTGTTGAACTGAACATGCACTGACATGCAACTGAGTTAACTGATGTATTCTATAGTTGCATTATGAGTTAATAACTTGTGAATTAATTAATAACTAATTCACCCAACTCATCTCTAGTCTATTTTCCAGTAGACTAAATACAACCAGTTTAACAAAGCTAAACTGAACACAACTCCATCAACTGCACCTCCAGTCCACTAAACTCAACTCACTTGAGTTCTAATGAAGTCCTGCATGCAAATATTAGTCATCCCATAGGTAACCACGTATTTCCTTCTGGGATCTGCATGTACCACATCCGTAGCTCATCCTGAAGTGATCCAAGAGAATAAGACAAAGTTTATAGTCTAAATATTATTATGAGCTAATAATATTTGACTGTTCTATATTTAGACTGAGCAGTCACTCCGCTGTGGTGTCACTCTGCTATGGTCTAAAAATAGAAGTCCATCTATTTTTTGCAACTTGATCAATCATCCATAAACAACAACCTGCAATCCATAGACATGATCCATATGTCTAAAAATAGACATAGTCTAAAAATAGACTTGCGCCAAAAATAGTCTGCGGGCCCACTTAGTGAAGGCGACTCTTTTCACTAAGCTCCATCATCTTGTTGCATTCTCAACAAGTATTTCTTGTTGCACACTTTTCAACATGACCGACGCTGCAAGGCACAACCGTATTGCTCCGAGTGCCTTTCTATCGAGAATGTTCCATTCTTCATCGTCCATATCCTTCGACTGCTTTGTTTTTCCGCCCAATGGTAGGTATAGATCTTTCTGATACAGATAATCTTCCATCTGCATCTTCCACAGCGAGAAGTTTTGGCCGTTAAATTCCTCGACCCTAAACTTACCATCTTCCGCCATTGCTCCCACTCGAACTAGGAACCCTTCTTTCCTGCGAGTTTATCAGCCAAATAGACCTTCGGCTCTGATACCAGTTGTTAGAAAATTATATATTACGGAGCAATGGAACACATAAAATATTGCAGAAATATAAACACAGAAAATGCACAAAACAAGAGAGACACAGATATACGTGGTTCACCCAGTTTGGGCTACGTCCACCTCGAACAGCTAGTCCTTCCTTTCTATTATCCAGAAAAATAAAGAGACACAACCTACAGCAAAGCCGCTGTAATATCCTTTGTTTTCTCTCACAGTCTTGCCTCTCTGTTTTCGCTCACACACGGAATACACCTCTATCTCACAGCCTCAAATACAATGCCCTCATACAAAGAGAGGGGTTGCCTTGTAGGGCAAAAAACCCTAAACTAAACATAAGTTCTACCGTCAGATCATCCGCCTAATGAACGGCCCAGATTGACTAGAAATTACTATACTTTTACAAGGCAACTTTACATTTGTTTTTAGCTTTCGGGGCGCTGCCCCGAGCCCCCGCCGGGGGACCGCTGCCCCCAGACCCCCCAGCTGGGAGGGATGCCCCCCAGGACCCCTGCGGGGGGACAAGTCCCCCCCGCCCACCCCGCGTGGAGGGGTGTACAAAACTTCCTGGGGTATACATCCGGCTAAAACAAAGACCTCTGAACAATCATGCTCCCTACCCAACAAGAACAAACCCGAAAATCAGAAGAATAATAGAGCACTGGGAGGAAGATGCCATTCAGGCACAGTCAGAGGAAGAAATGGAGGACTGGATGCATCTTATGCCGGATCGAGGCCATACCCGAGGCCGAATGACACTGTATAAGCAATCCCTGCACCTATATTGGGTCATCAAAAGACTTATGGCCAAAGCCATGGAACAGATAGCCTTAGAAATGGCTGAACTGTCATAGGGAATTCCAAACCTGAAGAAAGAGCTAAAAAACATCCTAATCACGCTGCTCATGCAAGACAAGAGGCTAGAGGATCTTCAGCAGCAGCTAGAGGCGAATGGATTGGTGATCAAGAAGGAAAAGGAGCAGCATGAGGACGTTGGGACTCAATGAAGAAAGGCATGTTTTCTGATATAGATAGAAAATGCAAATTTTAGTTTTTCTTTAGATATGTATAGGACATATGATAAGACTTACTTGCAGTTAGTTGTCAATAGAAATAGTTACCAGGTGAATGTTTACAAAGCCTGGAAAGGTAGTATGAAAACCTTTTATTTTTGGTCAGCAGTCAAAAACTATAGATGGTCAATATGTCTGGTTTCCCCTCGGGGCAGGTTGAGACCACCTTAAGATTGTAATGGTTTTCATTTTTGATAATAGAAATTGGTAACTCCCCAGCTTACAAAAAAAAGGGGTTATATATATGTAAGTAAGATGGTTATGAAGGGGTTTTAAACTCCTGATAAGAAAGATTTGAATGAAAGTCAGATTAAAGGTTAACGAGGGTTAAAGTGGGGTGATTAATTTCCGATAGAAATGAAAAGGTGGGTTAATGTTTAGACTTTGTTAAGTCCATGAATAACTCTGCCATGAGACTAAAAGAGGGCCTTAACCATTTTTGGTTGATGATTTGACTCCTTTGAGAGTTAAATTCCTTGGACAAATGGGCTTATGCATTTTTATTCATACTATGGGTGTAAGCAGGTAGTCCTGCCATCAAGGGGTCTCATGTTATTAATAAGATAATGCCTTATTTTATTAAAGAAGAAAAACACTTTATATATATGGGGAAATAAGCAAAAATTTATGTAATAAAATTTTATTAATATTTATAATATTCAAACAAAAAAATCATCATTAACACTTACAATTTTCAAATAATAGAATTCAAGTAAACTATATTTCTAATTAATTTACATATTTATTTTTCATAATTTTTATATTTTATATATTTACAATTTTTTTATTAAAATTTATATATTAAATAATTATATAAAACTTATATGCTTGAAATTTTTATTTAATAATATTCTACTAAAATTTTATACTAAATGATTAAATTTCTATATTATTATTTATATATTCCTTAAATAAAAAAAATATAAATATAATAATAATTTTTTATAATACATTATTAAATAGAAAACCTTACACGTTTTCAATGTAAAATTTATAATAGTTTCCTTGTATTATGTTACTTTTTCCTTGTGTTATACTTAAAAAAAATGCACAAATACACAAATTTTCCTTCATTCAATAATAAATCTAAGTATCAAAAATAGACTTTTCCCGTTAAAAAAATATAATTTTAGGTTTCTATAATTTTGGAGAAAAATAAATAATTTAAGTTGTAATTTTTTCATAATAAGCTATGATAACTATGTGCAATGCAAACTGTAATTTTTTTTTTAAATATATATTCTTTTAAATATAAAAATATTAAAAAAAAATATGTAAATATTACGTCAATATAATAAACATTTTATTAATATAACCATTCTTTTTTATAAAATATATATTTCAAAATAATAATAATAATTATTTTATATTTCAATTCAAGTCTCCGTGATCTATATCATAATATATAAAGAGCGTTTTTGGAGAAGCCACATTGAAGATATGGGTCGGAGCCAACAAGTGTGGTTCATCTTTTCTACAAAATGAAGAAACATAACTAAGAAGAGGGTTAAATAGGAAGACATGGAAAACTAACAACTAGAAGAAAACCATCCACGGCAATTCAGGAGTCCAACTATCCTTCATCCAGGGGACCACCGACAAGATTGCAAGAATCTTGACAGCATAATGTTCCGCTGACCTTTAGACCCCTCAACACCATTAGGAGTTCCCTTAAGTCTGTTAAAGGCCAAGTGAACCCTATGGATATGAAAGGTGTTTATATCATGGCTACTGAGTTCCATTAAGTTTGTTAAAGACCAAGTGAAGCCTATCGATATGAAAGGTGTTTATATCATCCCTTGTTCCTGTGGAACCTCATACATAGGTGAAACTGGTCGTTCTATAAACCAGAGGATTAATGAACTTCATCCATTAGCTAAACTGGCGGTCGTTCTACAAACCAGAAGATTAATGAACCTCATCCACAGGTGAAACTGGTCGTTATATAAACTAGATGATTAAAGAACACATTGCTGCTATTAAACACGGGAGGACAAAATCCTCAGCTTTAGCGAACATGCAGATTATCATATATGCATTCAAGAAGCTAGGAACATGGCGTTGATATTAAACACGGGAGGACCAAATGCTCAGCTTTAGCTGAAAATGCAGAATATATGCATTCAGGAAGCTAGGAACATGGCGTTGATATTAAACACGGGAGGACCAAATGCTCAGCTTTAGCTAAAAATGCATAAAAGACTAAGCGTCATATATGCATTCAAGAGGCTAGGATTCTCCCTAAGATTCATCATTTCCATCATCGTAAGTTTAGGGAAGCCATTGAAATTGAGAGGTCTTTAAATAATATTAATAAGGATTACAACACTAAAATTAGCAGCTATCGGATTCTCGCCCTCTCTTCTTAATTCTCTACATCTTTTATTTATTTATTTATTTATATGTATATTGATATATACACAATGTACATTAACATTCCTATAGAATTAGTACTTGCATTATAAATATTTTGTGGAAATATTATATATTCATTATTGTTGTTAATCTTGATTATATACATAAAATAAATAAATGATCATAGGTATTTAACCAACCCTCAAAAAGTTATAAATGATCATTACAAGTTGGAATATTAGGGGACTCAACAGTAAGGGCAAGCAGAGATATCTGAAAGAAAGATTGAAGAATGACAAACCTAGCATAATGCTAATTCAGGAAACAAAAATGGATCAACAACAGTTACAAGAAATTATGAAAAGGATGACACCTGAATATGAGGTAATGGCTGAAAATGCCAATGGTCCAGCAGGTGGTATAGCAATTTTATGGAATCCTGAGGAGGTTAGTTTTGAAAACTGGATTAGCCTCCCTAGGATACTTTCAGGGTTGTTTAGGTTAACAGGAATGTAGGAAAGAATTCTCATCTCCGGGGTTTATGGCCCCCATTTACCTAGGGACCGGAAGGAATTCCTTAAGAATGTGCAGGCAATAAGAAGAATTATGCCTGGTAACTTATGGATAATTGGAGGAGATTTTAACTTGATCCGGGAGTTAGGTGAGAAGAAAGGAGGGATAAGATGAACGGATCAGAGCATGGAGGATTTTAATGAGCTAATAACAGAACAGAGATTAGTTGATACTCCCACAACTAACGGCGTCTTCACCTGGAACAATAGGAGGGGTGGAAGAAACCAGATAGCATCGAGGTTAGACAGGTTTCTCTTATTTGAACAAATTTTGAACCGAGATGTTTTTATAGAAACAAAAATCCCCCCTGGTCTAGGTTCAGACCACTGGCCAATTCGATTAGAAATCGATATCAAGAAAAACAAAGGAAAGAAACCTTTCCGTTTTGAGGCTTTTTGGCTTAGAAATATTGAGTTCTTACACAAAGTGGAAGAATGGTGGACTCAGAGTAGAGTTAAAGGGAAAGGGAAAATGCATACCATTCAATTGAAGCTCAAGGAAATTAAAAGTAAAATAAGAAAGTGGAATAGAGAGGAATTCAGACATATTATGGAGGAAAAGCAAAAATTAGAGCAAGAAATGGAGGATATCTAGCAGCAGATAATTTGGGAAGGAAGAGATGAAGAACAGAGTAAAGAGGAGGGAAGAATAATTAATCAGCTGGAAGAAAGAAGAAAGCAGGAGGAGATTATGTGGAGACAAAATTCAAGAATACAGTGGCTGCGTGAAGGAGAAAGGAATACAAAATTTTTCCAGCAAGTGATGATACAAAAAAGACAAAGGAATCAAATTTTCTCAATTAAAAACATAGAGGGAGAAAGGGTAATTGGGCAGGAAGGAATAGAAAAAGTCCTAGTGGAGTATCATAAAGAAATCTTCACTGAATCGTAAGAGGCACGGGGAGAAGCAATTGATCCGATCTGCAAGGAGATACCAAAAATCATAACAGTGGAACAAAATAAGGCCTTGATGAGAGCGGCTACTATGGAAGAGGTTGAGGAGGTGGTTATGAATATGAAAAAAGGCAAGGCTCCAGGGCCTGATGGATTCAAAATAGAATTCTACCAGGCAGGATGGCACTTCTTGGGGAAGGAAATCGTCGAAGCTGTCGAGGAATCAAGACTGAAGTAAAAGATCTGGCCAGGTATTAATTCGACCTTTCTAACCTTGATCCCTAAAAGTAACAAATCAAAGGATGCTCAAGGTTTCCGCCCAATAGCTTTATGTAATGTTATTTATAATATCATAGCCACCTTTATTGCAAAAAGATTAAAACCTTTACTTCCGAGTATCATATCTCCAACACAAACTGGCTTTGTCGAGGGGCGACAAATCCTTGATGGTTTAGTCGTTACTCAGGAGATGATTCACTCCCTAAATCAAAAGAAACAAAGGGGAATGATGATAAAACTGGATCTTTCAAAAGCATATGATCGCCTGAGCTGGAGATACCTCAGAATGGTGCTTGAAGCTTATGGTTTCGAAAAGAGATGGATCGATTGGATATATAGCATGATCGCAACCCCCATCTTCTCAATTCTGGTAAATGGTACCCCAACGAATACTTTTAATGCAACAAGGGGTATAAGACAAGGAGACCCTATTTCGCCCTTTCTTTTCATACTGGAAGCTGAAGGGCTTGGAAGAATCATCAAAAAAGAACTCAGGGAAAAGAGAGTCAAAGGCCTACATCCTTGGGGAAACAATCTGGAAATAACGCATCAACAATTTTTTGATGACATAATTTTATTCGGAGAAGTAACTATCAAAGAGGTAAGGATGATCAAGAAAGTGCTGGAAATCTTTATGAAGGCCTCAAGCATGGAGGTTAATAAGGAAAAATCATGTACATCTATTTTTAACACCCCTGAGGCCATCAAAGCTCATCTAACTAGAAATCTGGGCTTCAGACAGGGGGACCTTCCTACCAAGTACTTAGGGAACCAGCTGGATATACACCCAACCCGGATGAAAAATTGGCAGGAGGTGATAGATAAAATAAATAAGCATCTCACAAGCTAGTCTTTCAGGTCCTTGAACATAGCTAGTTGAATTGTGTTGTTAAAGTCTGTCTTGCAGTCGATTCCTATCTATCCTTTGTCCATCAGAGCAGTATCCAAAGGAGTGTGCACAAAGTTGAAATAAATATTTGGAAAGTTTGTCTGGGGAGGACCTAAACAACAAAGGAAATGGGCCTTAGTTTCATGGAAAAACCTGGTAAAAGGAAAGGAGGAGGGAGGACTGGGTATAAGGGATCCCGAAATGCTAAATACGATTCTAGGTGCCAAATTATGGTGGAGATGGATACAAGGAGGAGAAGATGTTTGGATTAAATATGGGAACTAAAATATAACATGCCGGAATCAACAACAGGTAAACTAAGAATTGAGGAAGTACTAAAAGGCTCCTCTATATGGGAATTAGCAAGTCAGAATCGAGATGTGGTTAATAAACATGCCTTCTGGGAGATTCATGGAGGAGGCAATGCCAAATTTTGGGAGGGTGGGTGGCAGCAGAAAGATAAAATGGCAGAGATTCAGACCCTACAAGAGATCAAACAGAAAGCGAAGATGGCAGGTATGGAATATGTTAAAGACTACTGGAAAAATGAAGAGACCAATGGAATATGGAGGACCTGGAGGAAACCAGAGGAATGGTTTGAAAACATACCCCAAGAGATGGAGAAAAACTACACTAAGGAAATAGAATTGAGAAAGATTAAGACTAGACCAAGAATGGACATACTAAGATGGGGAAGATCAATGAAAGGGACTTTCACAGTGAAGGAAGCTTACTACTTGACAACAAACCAGGAAAGGGAAGATGGAGCTATCGACTAGAGAATAATCTGGGAAGGAAAGTGGTGGCCGAAAATTACAATCTTCGCATGGCTGGTCTATAAAGGACGGAATCTAACCTGGGATAAAATCCAGAAGAGAGGGTATTATGGACCATCGAAGTGTAGCCTATGCAATAGAGAAGAGGAAAATCAGGAGCACCTCTTAAATAAATGCCCTTATGCAGGAAGCGTATGGGAAAAGATTGGATCGCTCTTTGGGAAGACAAAAAGAGACCCCAGCAGCATTCGGAACACCATAATGCAATGGGGAAAAGGACAATTTCACAGCCAGGTAGTAAGAAGGATTTGGAACTTATCGGTAGGTTTTGTGATCTGGTTCCTATGGAAAGAACGTAACAAGAGGATTTTCAGGGGGAAAAACAATCAACCTGAAAGAACTTGGGAGGAGGTGTGTAAATCGATCAAGGAAACCATTCTATCAGAGACATGGGAGGAGGAAGACTGGAAAATGAGCCAAGATGAAGGAAGAATAGTTGCCAAACTAAACATGGAATTCAGTATGATCTACCCCAGGAAAGAAAACAAAAGTACTCCTCAAGCTCAAAGCCCCAACCAATTCAGATACCCTGGCGAACATTTCATAAAACTGAATTTTGATGGAGCGTCGAAGGGTAATCCTGGTCCATCAAGCTTAGGCGATATATTTAGAGACAGCAAAGGTAAAACAAGGTGGGTATTCACGGAATGGGGAGGAGAGATGACGAACAACGAGGTGGAACTTTGGGCGGTTCACCAAGGTTTGAGAATAGCAGTAAGGAACAGATATATGAACTTGGAGATAGAAGGGGATTCACAGATCATGATAGGGATGCTGAGAAAACTGAAGGATGGAAAGAGCTAGGAGAAAGTTGCAAAAAGCTGGAGGACAACGGGAATTATTCAAGATATAGCGGTATTGCTAAATAGAATAGATTATAAAATAATTAACCATGTAAGACCGAATGGAAACAAGGCAGCGGACCTCTTGGCTAATTGGGGGAGTAAAAAAGTGACCAACAGTTTGGACAAGAACTGGCTATCATTAGAAGCGGATCAAAATTGGGAAGGTCTTAAAAATATAATTACTCAAGACCATCATGAAGCAACCACAGTCTAAAATAACGAGGACAAGACACCCGATCGGGTTGAGCAAGGTGCTAGGTAGTGCAATTAAGAGGCGATGGTGTGCAAGGACGGACAACACAGCTAGCTCTCAAGGCATGATGGACACAGGCAACTGGAGTGGTGAGACGGATCACAGATCGGAGCGAAAGGACAGCAGGGTACCTAGGAACGACGGTGGAGGTGTCAAGATGTCAGACACAGGATATGGAAATGATTACGAGGAGACATGGGACAGCAGAGCGGACAGGGAGGTGGAGCCTAAGTGCATGAAGAAGGGAGGTATAAGGAAGATAATGTGGTGAAGAGGGAGGAGAGATATTGCATGCAGGAAAACCGGAGAGGGACGAGATAAGTTGCAGGATATATCCAGGAGAGAGCATAGTTTAGGAAGCAGGACAGAAAGAACAGGGATGCACAGGCTGAAGCCAAAAAACGAGGAAAGAATGGCAGCAGAAGGGAGGAGGGCGGCCGGGAGATGGATGCGAAGCAGAGCTGGAGATGGGGACCAGAGCCGAGGGCCCCAGGACAAGAAAGGCAAAGGGAAATTGGAAGAGGGCCCTGAGCAATTTTATATTCCTGTATACGAAGTTTCTGAGGACGATAGCGAAGACCAAGAAGTTGAATATGAAATGGCAGTGGAGGGGAATGTTAATTGCGGCTAAAATGAGAAGGGTACAGGAAACAGAGCCACGAAAAGAGGCCGGGAGGAAGATGAAGGTAGTTAGGAGCCGGGAGATGAGGCAAGGAGAGGCAGGCGAGGGCGAGGACGAGGCCCCCGAGGAAGGGGTGGCCAGGGCAGGCGAGGAATAGCTAATTGCAGAAGCAGGAGTTGTCGCCGTTGTCACGAAGGTACAGTGGAAGATGGGGAGACCAGTGCGGGAGCGGAAGGAAGACA
The DNA here is from genome assembly GCA_000404065.3 of Pinus taeda. Classification (NCBI taxonomy): domain Eukaryota; kingdom Viridiplantae; phylum Streptophyta; class Pinopsida; order Pinales; family Pinaceae; genus Pinus; species Pinus taeda. The sequence continues at coordinate 148,982 of APFE031073819.1, read as the reverse complement.
GGGGAGGAGAACTATAGAGACAAGAGTTCGGGTAGCACAGAGAGCCTATAATGAGAGAACTGTTAGAAAATTATATATTACGGAGCAATGGAACACATAAAATATTGCAGAAATATAAACACAGAAAACGCACAAAACAAGAGAGACACAGATATACGTGGTTCACCCAGTTTGGGCTACGTCCACCTCGAACAGCCAGTCCTTCCTTTCTATTATCCAGCAAAATGAAGAGACACAACCTACAGCAAAGCCACTGTAATATCCTCTGTTTTCTTTCACAGTCTCACCTCTCTGTTTCCCGCTCACACAGAATACACATCTATCTCTGCCTCAAAATACAATACCCTCATACAAAGAGAGGGGTTGCCTTCTAGGGAAAAAAACCCTAAACTAAACATAAGTTTTACCATCAGATCATCCGCTTAATGAACAACTCAAATTGACTAGAAATTACTATAGTTTTACAAGTCCCCCCCGCGCCCCCCCGCGTGGAGGGGTGTACAAAACTTCCTGGGGTATACATCCGGCTGAAACAAAGACCTCTGAACAATCATGATCCACACACAACAGCACTATCACAGTGAGATTGGAGGAAATCAGAGGTGCAGTGTGAGACTACACCAACATGTTGGAAGAATCACTTGAGGTCCTCACCACTCTGCAGGAGGACCCCAACATGTAGCACTTAGAGACAAAGGAGTGAGAATTCCAATAGCAGTATGAAAGTGTCAGAGGAACTGTAGATAGTGGTCCTCACCCAACGGATTGCAAGGATGCAGCAGGCTGAAGCACTAAAGGAGCAGGTGGACGCGGAACAACATAAGGAGGTTGTTCTAAAAGTGCGTGTCCAACCTTGGATCGATGAGGCCTTCACCATCATGGCAGACATTGAAGGCAAGCTCATGCACATATATGGGATGCACACATTAATGCAGAGAAGCACTCTAGACACAGAGGACTCAGAATAGCACATGCAGAAATCCAGCAAGTAGCAGCTCAATGCGCTTCTAACCTCTGCACAATTCGAGAATAGTTGGAGGGACTCCATGCAAAGATCACCGCGCTGACAGAGTGACTCAAGGGCAAGTCATGATGTTTGTGTTGGGGGCCTGTTGGGCATGGAATCATCCCCAAGGCATGTTTTGGGGCTCAAATCCCAAGTGTTGACACAATCTTGTTGTAAAGCTACGCAAATTGCAGGATCGGAGCGCGAAAAGTATGATAGAGTCATAGGGTTGTCTGCCCTAGTTTTGTAATGTAATGTTGGCTCGATAGACCTACCCATGGTCTGTGGACGATGGGATTGTATAAATAGAGCAAGGCTCTAAGTGTAAAGGGAGGAAGAGTAATAGAGAGAAGAAGGTCTAAGGAAGTAGAGTGAAGTGTGTCTTTGGGTCGTAGAGTAGGAGAAGGCTCTGTAGCTAAGTGCGCAGAGGCCTAGTAGTCTACAATTGAGTGCACGGAACCCTGTAGTTGAGTGCGCAGGGCAGAGTCAAGTCTATAACCAAGGAAGGAATTAATAAAGAGAAGTTTTAACATAACTTTGTGTATCTGTTCTTGGGTTAATGCATGTTTGATATAATTTGCAAACATACTGTTTATTTACTGCGCGCACCTATATGAATGGTTTATGTTGTTAAGTATCACTTAAAACATGCAAGTAGGCTAAAATAATCAACCAACATTGGAATACCAATACGGTCTTGGGTAATAATGCAGAAGAGCAATGTTCAGCCCCCGAGAAGGGCTGGACGAAGGCAGTATATCGGGCTGCGAGGTACGAGAAAGTGCGCGAAGCACCTTGCGTGCAGGGTCGAACCGTGGACCACTTGAACTCATCACACATATCCAGGGTACGGAAACCTAGATCTAACACCCTCCCATACTACTTCGGGTGAGACTTTAGTTCGCATTCCACGCATTGTTTCTGAAAGGGCCAGTAATACCAGGATTTGTTTGGCTAAATTAACTGTGAACCTGGTTCAGGCCCCAATAAGGAAACACATACTAGATACGGTTTGTGCCTGTCATCCGTTCCTAGGCTTGGGTTCGGAATGGACACCTTCAGAAACCTCTATGCGCACTTATTGTAGGTTGCTCTTCGAATGCAACTTTTGTGGAGTTATCATACAGTTACCAGACCACTTCGTCGCCCTGGTATACAAGATGATATTTGAGAAGGATCCACCTTGCATGTCACAGGCAACGATGGAGGCATTGATCAATATAGCAGATTGGTATGCCTCCCTCCTTGGAACCTTCATATGAATGTACAATGTGGAGAAGGCTCTACATGTTTTACTAAAGTTTTCCATGGACAAGCTCATCATGCAATAAATGTCATATCACATCTTGATAGGATTGTCAGCTAGAATGTACAGTTAAAGGAAGGCACCTTGGCCCGCTCTTCCATTATGGATCGGGTTGTATGATATCCAAAATCTCAAGCATGTTGAGGCTAAGATAGAGGAATTCAAAACATTCATCTTCAGCACCATAAGTTTCAATCCATATGACCTACATTGTTTAATAAAGGACTACTGTGTGAGAGTGAAACATCCTTGGATCCACGGGTGTTCCACAATATTTTGTCACACCTCTTGCACTTCATTCTGACATACCCCAAAGTTCCCAAAACATGACCATCATGCATTGTACTCATTCAGATATGCAGCTCAGGTTCTCCCTAAAACACTGATTGGAAAATGCCTTGAGCTTCCCCAGAAGGAAATGGCTCTAAAAGCCTAATTTGAGAATCATTGCTCTTATGTTACTGAAAATAGAAATGGTTGCTTATTGTACTATACTAGACCTGTGATGCCATCGATTTGTTTTCTTGTATACCCGCGATGATCGCTAAAATGAAATTTTCCGAAAGAAGATTTCTCGATCAATAGCCCATAGGCTGATCAAGTAGTGCAACAATTCAATTTGGGCTCTAAGTCTTGTAGTCCTGAAGAGCTTGAGCAACCCACAATTCCTCAAAGCATTCATACATTCTAGACCTTTGGTTTCCTAGTGGTCTTCTGCCTCATGGCCTCTTTCCTTCTATTCTAGAACCATGTTGGCTAAAATATCCTGCAAAACATCATTACACATCAGTTAAATGCTTTTTGATGGAGTAAAATTCATACATTTTTCTTTAAAAGGGAGTTTTCCTTATAACATTCTCGCCTGGAACAATCACGTATGTTTTTATTAAACACACGATGCCATTCTAAGGGCCTTTTGGCTCGAGGGTGACCACTGTAGGTCTCATAAGCAAACCCGCCATGACCACCCACACGGTTAAAAATTGAAGTTCCTCCTTCTGCCAAGAAAAATCCAATGAAAATGCATAAAAATGTAATGAAATGCGAGAGCAAAGACAAAGCTCTTACCTGCTACTGACGATTCCAGAAAGGATTCCTTGGATCTCTTGCAACGTTCGCCTAAAAATCAAGGAAAATGGCATAAAAATGCACTCTCGAACTTACTCCAGTGAAATGGTAAAAATATTTTGACTTGTAGTCTATTTATAAGTTTTAAATTTATTTTTTCCATTATTTTATTAATATTTTATTATTTCTCTCAATATCAGTGATTGGTGGTTATCTTTTTGTAGTTATAGGTACTTTTTGGTGGATACAATGATTATTATTGATTGATTCAATGAGTTTTTGTTTTATCTCTTTTCCAGACTTGTTAAAAACAAACGAAAAAGGAGACCCCGTGGAGTGATCTTTAATCTCTTTTTTGACTCTCAAAACATGAAAAGATCAGTGAGTATTTTTCTTTTCGAACTGATTAAATTAAATGAACTGAAGTTCTCTTAGTATACGTTTACACCCTTTTTGAGTTGAGATTGACTATTTATGAAAAAGGTACACCTTGGTTGACATGGTCAAGAGGTTCTCTCGAATATTGTTTTCTAACTTTTCGGGTATGAGGGACAAATTACAAAAAGGGACTTGATGGAGTTTTCTTTTTGTATCTTTTTCAAACTCTCTAAATATGAAAAAAATACTGAGTTATTCTTTCGTCGGACTCGTTAAAATTTTTACAACGAAAGACTCATCACCATGATGAGACAAAGTTTCTCCTTCCTAGGGCTCGTAAAACGTACTAGGATGGATTCATTCGAGGAATGAACTTATATGACAAGCATATGCTATCCCCTTCAAGCTAGTGATAAAAATAATTGGGGTACTCACTAGAAATAGTGGGGAAAAATGAAAATGAAACATCCTTTGTATAGGCAGCATGTCGCCCTTGAACATGACACTCTTCTTTTTCTTGTGTCAAGTTTGGGATATCCTCATTCAATTACCTGTCCTCCTAAGTTTGGGTGATCCATTTTTTCCTCTCATCTAACTATTCCATGTCATCATCATGACCTTTAGTCCTATGATGAGTCAAATGATGCCACAGTCTGGAGTCGTGTCACCAATGTTCAAGAGAAGTCCTATTTGTAGTCTTTTAGCTATACATTGTATAACCCTTTGTTACGGTCTTGGATCTTATTCATTTCATTCACCTTTATTCCTTGTTTTGTGTCAATGATGGGAGATTCATCATGGCCCTCCTTCGACGGGTCATTTCCTGTCGACTTCAGCTCATTATCCAGGAAGATGACTTAGAGACTCCTTTTCAGTACCTTAGAGCTTGGATGCCTTAATGGAAAGTTCTTTGCATCTGATGACAGGTTTTCACCATTGGCCTTCGATTGGGTGATTCCATGAGTATTTGACTTCAACTTCTTTTTTCACATTCACGGATTCTACTATCCTAAATTAAGAACCATTTTCATCATTGGTGGTTTCTCTCGTACCTGTTAACAGTCCAAATAATTGGCTAGTAATCAAGTGGTTTTCTAGCATGTTTGACTTCAACACATTTATTCACGTGTTAGAATTCATACTTTGGTTAGGTTGGGATGGAGTGGAAGACCCTGAGTCTTGTCTCATATGACTCAGGCTACATGGAGTTATGTATTATTCGTGATTGTACACATGTTTTTGCTATACAGATGGTTGTGACCATACCGTGGGACTTTACATTTATGATGATTCTTCTATATCGTTTGGTTGTGTCTATACCTTGGATCTTATATTTACAGATGATCCTTCTCATTGGGATGGCTGCACCTACACCATGGATCATTTCACATAGTCCTTATTATTCGAATGGCTACATCCATACCGTTGATTCATGTTTGATATCAGATATGTATATGTATATGCATTCTTGATTTGTAGGTCTCCTGACAATGTTTGTTCTCTTCCTTACAAAATCTTGTAAAGCATCTCAGCCATCACTCCCCGTTCTGCCTTCATGCTTTAGGGGGCATCTGTTACACAATATTTTGTCACACCTCCCGCACTTCCCTGTGACATACCCCGAAGTGCCCAAAACATGACCATTATGCAGTGTACTCATTCAGATGTGCATCTCAGATTCTCCCTCAAACACTGATTAGAAAATTCCTTGATCTTCCCCTAAAGGAAATGGCTCTAAAACCCTAATTTGAGTATAATTGCTGTTATGATACTAAAAATTGTGATGGCCTCTTGTTGCACTATACTAGACCCGCGAAGCCATCGCTTTGTTTTTCTTATATACCTGCAATGATCCCTAAAAGGCAATTTTCCTAAAGAGGATGAGAAATGTCGTGATCTAGAAGCTTCCAGAGAGATGAGTTGGAGGTTGTTCGATGTACATGAGGTCGAGTTCTCCCAACTTGGCCTGTTTGTCTTATCCCTATGAGATACCTCCTTGAGATGATGTCCTTCTCCTATCTTTGGAGAGATCTTAACTCCCTTTCCTTGCTTATATATTCATCCTCTCCCATTCCCAAATAGTTGGTCTTTGTCTATTTTATCCCTTATGCTAAGATTGTTCCTATATGCTACTAATTTGGCGTGGAGAAGGAGTGCTTAGAGAGCATAGATTAGACTTGGACATTCACTCATGGAGATCCTTTTGACATCAAGGTTTTTTTGTATTCTTCCTCCTTTATTCTATTAATATGCAATTTCTGGTTCATTTTCTATAAATGTGTATTGTTGGCTTAGTGGGTCCTCATCCAGATTTAGAGTTAGTTTTTCCAAATAAATCCCTACACTATTGGCCCTTTCGGCATCAATCCATTGAGCGTGGACTGAGGTCTCACCTGAAGTAATATAGGGGGATGCGGGAACCAAGTTTCCGCACCCAGAGATTAGTGTAATGTCATTTTATGCCCTAAACCTATCTTCATGCAGATCGATAAGCCTTTAGGGCTTATTGATATAACTTCCCTTAATCAACTTCTATACCTCTACAAACATCCATGACTGTCTTTCGTAGACCCTAAATAAGTGAACCAACTACTTACGTGCCTCTATGATTACTCCTAATCTCGCGTTTTACCTAGATTGGCCTAAGCATTGAGAACTTTAACATGAAATAAGGTATGCTTCGTGTAAATAGTTAATATCAAGTGCAATCATATAACAACATTATTTATGTAAATTTGTGCATCAATACAATATTAATTCATAAACCCATCATTCTTCATAACATAATAACACATTCATTCATAACATAAGTAAATAGACAAACACAAGATTTTCTGGAATAATCTCTTTATTAATACTTCAGTTCTGCTTATAGACTCAAGACTTCCCTGTGCATTCAGCTGCAGGGGTCTGTGAACTTAGCTACAGACTCTACTCTAGGCATCTATACACATAGCTGCAGATGCTCTCTTTTACTCTAAGACTTATCCTCTCTTTCTACTATTGACCCATTACATTTATCCTCAGAATTAATTTATTTTTCATAGACTCTCTAACACTCTCGTACTTATACAATCCCATGGTCCGTGGACCATGGGTGGATCTACAAAAGACAACACAACTTAAAAAAAAGAAGGGTAAAACCCTTTATGACACTTTACTATCTACGTGCTCCGCGACCACAACTTGTAGAGAATTTACACTTTATAAAACAAAACTTTGGCTTTTTGCCCCAAAACTGACCATAGGGGACCTTGTCGCAACAGGCCCCCATTACAAAGATCATGAATCTTCCTCTATTTACTTTTCTGTTGTGAAGATCTTGCTATGGAGACTTCCAACTCTATTTGTGCCACTGCTACCTTAGTTGTGGTTTGCGTGGCTTCCTGTTTGATCTACTCCACTAGTTTCTTTGTTGTTAGTCCTACACTGTCTGCCTTGATTTTCTATTGCGTTCACTGTACGCTTGACAAATTCTCCTCAATGTTGGCGGAGATAATGTAGGCCTCATCTGACCAAGGCCCCAATATTGCCTTGAGGATTGCCTCTTTCCTCTGTGCTAATTTCACCTATTCAAGCAATTGTTTTGCCTCATGTAGCTTGGCCAATCGTTGTGCTATAGCGACGGTGCGCGCTATTGCTCTCGCTTCATCATACCACTGCTAGAATTCATAGGAATCTTGTTTTACCGGGAATAGTGTCCACTTAGAGCTGCTATTCCCACTAAGACTAGTAGCTATCTTAGAAACAAACAAGTTAAACTACTTTCGTTTTCCTTTATGAAAAATAGACAAGAGGGGAACAGAGGACACCAACCTTTGTCTTGCGCTTGGTTCCTTGCTCGGTTCCTCTCCTTCTCGATAGATCCTTGCTGCTTCTTCTTTGTCTACACAGCTTCAGAGAGCACCCGTGGAATCAAAGCAGCATAATACTATCGAAGAATAGAGATCTATATTCATAAACAACATAGGACCAGATATGTATTAACCACACAAATGCATATACAATCAAACATACACGAATGTGGAGGAAAAATTGAATAGCTTTATTAATATCAAGAATAGAAAGAGGATTACAACCAATTGTTCTAACCCAGCATCAACCTCCAGCAAGAAATCCCTTCTTCACCTCAAGTAAAGCTTAGATCACCCAACACTATGATATTACACTAGAAAACCAACAGCACTTCTCTACAAGATACAAGATTCCAGCCTCTGGATCTCTGTGATGAGGGATCCATATATAGATGATTATAGGGGGGTGATTCAGCTTTTGGGATTTTTATTAGTGTCCTCTCTCTGATAGTTCTTGATTCCACTTGGAGATTGATGATCTCTTACTCATCCCTGGTCGAAATCAAAGAGGCAAGTGTCAGAGGGGAAGTTTCTGGAAGATTCTATGATCTTCCACCTTGCAAACTATCCCTGCCATTTGTCCATTCTCGCCCATTGCACCCTACAGAGGGGACATCCAGTATGCATCGCACCCTTTACACTGGGAAGGTGATATGCATCGCACTCTCTGCACTGGGAATTCAGTATGGTCCAGTTTTGACCATTTCTGAGCAGTTTTTTGTGGAGAACTTCTGGGAGATGATGTAATCATCTGACCTTGTTCCTTTAGGTAGTGAAGCAACACTTTTAGGGACTTAGGAGCCCTCATTTTATGGACATTTATGATTGGGGTGCAGTGCCCAAAAATGTCTATAACACCAAATGACTTTTTTGAAGAGTCAACTGATAATTAGAGACAAATAGCTTTCCAAGGAGCTATCATGAGCTCAAATTGGAGTTGAGGAAGACCTTCAAAAGTTGACTACAAGAGCACTCTGCATTTAGGCAGCCTCATTCTGCACATTTTGACCAGTCTTGGGAATTTGGACTTTTGACAGGGAAAATGAACTCCAAATTGAAAAATTCAAGATGTTCTGGAAAGTAGACTCGACAAGATTTGGGGACAAGCTATCCTGTGCCCATTGTTGACGTAGGGAAGGCCTTCAAAAGTGTCTTGCAAAAAGGAGCTACACAACAAAGGCTGACGCTACGCATAGAACTGGTGCTACACACTTGGGTAACGTTTTCAATGTTAAAATGAATGGGCTCTACACAACTGGGTGAGTGCGCTATGCACCTAGTAGATACACTCCAAATTGTTCCAAATCTCCTCAAAACACCTTAAAACTTCCAAATTTATTCTTTGCAAGTAAGTAACACAATCCCTCTTGTTGAAAAGAGGTTGTTGCATCAGTCTTTGGTGATTTTGTCTCTCAAAAAGTCAAACCTTATTTTTCAATAAACTATCTCGTATATTTTGAAATCTCACTCATTTATGGCTATCATATATCATATATTTTCTTTTCCCTAAACCCTATTCCCTCATATATTTTCCCTAAATCCCATTCTCACACACATTCTCCCCAAACCCTACAAGCCCCACTCACATCACCAAACCCTACCCACTATCCCTAAAACCCTACTCACCCCTAAACTCTATTCAACACACATTTTCACACTTCCTATTGCATACCCTCTTCCCATTTCATTCATTCACCTTATTTCCACACTATTATCCATAAACATCCATATACAACCACATTTTGTAAAACCAAAGGAGAACAATGGAAAGAGACACTCAGTGATAGTTCCATGGAGAGACATAAGTAGCCCAGCAAGGGCAAAGGTAAAGGCAAGAAAAATATGCATGAGAAGGATCCTAGTGATGGGCAGGAAAGAGATTTTGTCCTTGTTGATCATGGGGAGGCACAAGGAGTGGATGTCATTGACATGGATGCTCAAGATCCAAGGACTGTCAAAGACATGATCATTAAGAAACAAGAGGCTGAGATACAAGACTTGTCAGTCAACTTAAAGAGGGCTAAATGGGTCATCAAATATCTAGAGCAAGAAAACAAAAAATTGATAGACAAGCACGTCCTCATGGAATTGCAAATGATCAAGGTGAACGGCAAAATTCTAACTTAGAAGGCAAAGGTCAAGTTGACCTCTATTGAGCAAGAGATTGAGAAAGACCAGGAATCTTGGCTTGAAAGGGTCAACATACACATTGAAAGGCTACTTGAGAAGGCCAAGAGAGATAAGAATATGCTTTGCCACATGGCCTATCACTACATGACCTGGAACAAAATATGCAATATAAGGATGAGGAAGCTTAAGGCAAGGTTAAGGAAGGCCATAAGGAGCAAAAAGGAGCATGACAAGCTAAAAATCTTAGCTAAGGCCTCACTAGCCCATCAAATAAATTAATGAGAGTGCCTTGTGCAAAATTTGGGCAAGTTTTGGTGAGTTTTTGTCATTTTGAAATTTTGAAAGTTTCCAACACGGAAAATTGCATTAGGTGTGTAGCGCCACCGGTGGCGCTACGCATTTGACTAGAGGACCTTTTCAAATAATGGTTTGCATATTTGGTTTTCACATGATGAGAACATCAATCCATAAAAGTTTTAGCAATTTTGGAGCAAATATTGGTCACCTAAAGGTCAAAAACCAGCAAACAATGCCCCCTCTGCCTCTTTTTGGACACACAGGAAGCAGCCTTGGGAGATTCCAGTTTTGAGGGGGGAAATGACATCAAAATGAAAACATTCAATATGCTCCAGAAACTAGACAATACTACCTTTCCAATGATCTATCTGGGGCTCAATTTGGCTAAGGGAAAGGCCTCCAAAATCAACTGATAATTGGCGCTACACACTTGGCTAGTGGCACTGTGCATAGAACGAGTTTGCTCAAAAATCCAAATTTCTCCTAGTTTTTCTACAAGTTGACTTTTTCTCTCATCTTAGATTAATTTATGATTTTAAATGATGCTATGTTATGTAAATGTAATTGTAAAATGACCTTAAAGGGTAGATTCATCATTTTGAGGTGGTTTGGGGTTGAATGAATAAGTTTCCATGGTTTTAGAGGCAAGTTGTTCCACTACCTATATTCTTGTTCCTGTTCCTTATCTCTTGGATTGGACCCCTGATGGCTAGAATAGGTGGTTTTCATATCTATATTATGTATTTTCTTCCTCATTTGTAAGGGTTGGACTCTCTTGGATGCTCCGAGCTACATGGTACATCTCTACAGTAGTTTGGCAAGGAAATAAACCAGGATTTGCATCTATTTTTGTGGGATTCTTGTGGTAATGTTGTTTTGCATAGTTTCTCCTTCTGTAACTAGTTATTCTCATGTGTTATGTGTGCTAAAATATAATTCATTCTTCTAAACTAAATGAAATCAAGATAGATAGGTAGAATACATTGGTGATAGTGCTCTACCTTGGGAATACATTTAGTTTTTTATGTTTTCTACAGTTTGAAGAGGATACATGATCTCTGCATGCCCTCCTCAACTCATCATCAGTATTAGACCTACCATATCACTCAATTACAAGTGCTTAAACACCTACCTACCTCACCCCACAGAACACCCTGCATTCCTGACTTGATTTAACGGACACCAAGCTACCTGCTCCATTTCATCCAACAACAAAACCTTCAAAATCAACCAAAAACCATAGAGCTACTATACCTGATCTAAAATCCATATTTAATTCAGTCATCTCAACTAATATTGACAACAATAGAGCCCTCTCATGACCTAGTAGGGCTAGCTACTAGGTTAAGCTTGGTTTGTGGTTATCCTAGGATTGCCTCCCTTTAGCGTGAGGTCAATCTAGGCTCTAACATAGTGGCAACCATACTGGGGAACGTAGTATTATGCTCCTCAGTAAAATGTATCAATTTTAGATCTGATTATTGATGGTGTAAAATGATCAGACATAGGAAATCTGAAATTATTCACCTGGTGACTCTAAATCAGTTTCGAGATCAGATCTAAGGACTTAGTTGGAGGATGAACCTGACTAGAAAAAACATGAAAGGACAATATGGAAATCTCAGGTATTCAAGTTGGAATTTCATCCAAGACATTATGTTCTTTGTTATAAATTATTTCTTCTCATTTCTTGAGAATGTCAAGAAGGCTTTACAAAGTATAGTGTATTTGAGAAAAGATCCTAGACCTGCATTTGATTCTTTCCCTTTGAATATTGCAAAATATTCACATGCCTTTGATCTCGATCAAGACCCTTCTTCTGAATATTATGATTCTTGTCTTCATAATGATTAGCCTAAAGAGACCAAGACTGATTCTACACCTTCTGTACATATTCCTATACCTTGTAAAATTCCAGATAGATACAAGCCTGTAATTTTACCTCCTATATCCCATGCTTTCCCTCAAAATCATTACCTATATCTACCAAGATTTTATGGTGAATGTGAAAACATCACTACTGAGAAACATGTATTTAATTTTGAGTCTTTTCTTGACCTTTTTGAAGTTTATGAAGAAGATGTCAATATTAGGCTTTTTTTCTCTTTCTTTGCAAGGCAAAGTCAAGAGTAGGTTCAAAACCCTACCTGATGCAAGTATCTCAGATTTCCAGCAATTCATCAAAGTTTTCCTCGACAAGTGGGTGGTCAAACAAAACCCTTTCTTGATTCTAGAAGAGTATAAACAGTGGAAAAGATAGCTAGGGGAGACAGTACAACATTTTTCTACCAGATTTAACCAAGTCTATTTTTTGATGCCGATTAATATAAGACATCCTCCTAGATCCACACTCTTGCACTACCCAGATGCCTTTGATCCAGAAATAGAGTTTCAGCTAAGAGAAAGGAACCTTGCAACACTTGAAGAGATGCAGAACAGTGCAGTAGATGTAGAGGCTAATCTACTGATCAGAAGGGCAAAGTTGAAGGAAGAAAAGAGGAAGAACATAGATCCAGAAGAATCAACATCTTTAGAGGTAAAGCTCGACATTTTGGTAAGTGCAGTGGAAAAGATGATGCAAAATATCACCACAAGGAATGAGTATGATGTTCAAGACCATGGCTTGTTGATTGAAGAAGAGCAAGTGGATGATCCAAAAAAAAATTTGTGTTATCCCAGTTTTCATAGATTCGATAATGATTGTTTTATGGATCATATTGGAGAAGAGAGATCTGTTGATATGACATGTATGCTTGATGATGTCTTTTACACTAATGATTTGCCTCAGTTTGATCAGTATGATGATGATTATGTTCTCCAAACAGAAACTAATCCTGCAGACAAATCAACCACTGGTTTGTGGAAGGAGGAAGTTCATTTTCAGCAGCTCAGTGATCAGCCGTTGCATATTAGCTATGGAAGTGCAGAGGAAAGTGTAAAAAAAATTGAAGTAAGTGAAGGATATTTTCCTTTTTGTTTTACTTCATTTCATATCATCAGAGACAACTTTCATGCAATCAGAAATCAACAGTTGATAAGTTTTGATCTGGACCATCTTGAGGGCAACGAAATCCTTGTTTAAGACTTTTCATATCTAGATTTGCAGCCCCCGAATTCCATTGATTGTCAGGTTGTATATAAAGACTTGGAAGATGGAACATATGATCAAATGATACAAGATGATTCCATACCATTCTGTTTTGAATCATTTCAGTTTTTGAAGGGAAATTTGCATAGTATATCTTCAAATGAGGAGCTTGTCAAAAATCATGCAGTCTCATTAGAACCAACAACAAATGGGTTGCAACAGTCTTTGAAAGATTTTCATGATCCAATCAATGATGTGTTGAATGATCTTTACAGTCAAATTCCTTCTCCATTAGTTAACTATCATCTTGAAAAAAGTATTGATACAAACTTGGTTTGGTAGCCGGTTTCTTTGTCATTTTCAGCAGAAGTCTCATCACAAAGCTCAGATGAAAGTTTGCATTTATGGTATGAGGAGAAGAAAATCAATCCATTAGATGAGCTAAGTCCCAATGAACATGAATTTCAATATCCTTATGTAGTATTTTTGGAGCCGGATAGAGAATCTATATTATTCAATGGATCTGTTTACAAGTTTTCATGGGAGTTGCCTTTCAGTAGTTCTCTCTTGTTGTTCATAAGCAAGCCCTTGTGGAGAATTCAAACAGCAGTTAGAATGCTTACTTGGTTGCATTGGTTGCTTCATTTCGCTTGATCCAGTGATAAATGGAACAATTAGAGTAGGTTTTATTGAATAAGCTCCATTTTGAGCATATTGAGTCAGTTTTTAGTTGACTAAAAGCTATTTTGTGTTGTCAAGTTGTCAGTTTTCAGTTTGAGTTTTTTCTTACTCCATGCCCAATGGATAAGGCTACTAGGTCTACGATGTTCTTGGCACCTCCAAGGAGTTACCACCACCAGTAATCAAACATGCTCTTACAAAGTGGTCTTAGGGTGTCAAAGTCAAATTTTGTCATTTCGGTAAGCCTTCAAGTAAAATTTGGTCACTAGGTATTAGGTCTAGGATTTGTTTTCACTCCTTTTAAAGTTTTCTAAGTGTAGGTCCATGTCACCATTTGGCTTAGTGTACCATCATTCAAAAAGTTGTCATCATCATTTGAGGTTCCATGATCCGTATTTAAACAGGAACACAATAAAATACAGAGATAACCATATACACAAAGATGCAGCGGAAATAATACTTCATTTCATTAATGGAAAATATCGAAATATGCTTACAACTGGAAATAGAAGTAAACCAGCTAGGGCGATGGTAACTTATCTTTGAGAAGAGATGTGTGGCTACATGCCTCTGAACTCTGTTACAATGAGGCTCGAAGGCCTATTTATTGTTGAGAAACAATGGAAAAAACCTTCACATTCCAAAACCTAACATAGAAGATGAAACGCCAAAATTGTGGCCCGTTTTTTGGGTAAGTTGGTACAATCAACTTCCCGGGGTCGCGAATTGGTCGTCATTATCTCCGTTTGACGCGCATGATAGCCCATTGGAAAGATCTCTCCGAGGACTACGACAGAAAAGATCGATTTTTAAACAAAAAATCGTTGGCGGTAGATTTCCTAAAAAACGTCGTTTAGGGCCTCAAAACGGCTCCGGAAGTTTAGGACCCGAAAAACTGCTAAAAATAGTAAAATGTGCTATAATTAAGGAAATTGAAAGAACTAAAAGAAGCACTAGAGGGGATCCACGTGGAATTAGCAGGTGGCAACCAATATCCACCTGGATCATTCTAATGGGTCATTTTACACCTTGTTCGTTCTTTAGTTGTACTTGCTTAAGCCTCATTTCCCTCTCCTAGGGTTTTTGTTTCTAAGAAACACAAAATGAATTTGGAAAACATGAGAGAATGTTTTGTCCATAATAGGCCAAGGAAGAAAAAACTCCTTCACTTGTTACATAGGTGTCATGGTTTTAGAGAAATGTCAAAAATACAGTTGCCTCAGGAGAGTTGCTGCACTTCTGGAGTGACCTTGGTAAACTCAATTTTTCTCCTAGATGAAATGACCAAATGACTTTATCGATGAGTCAATTGATAAGTAGACACAAAGATATTTCCAATGAGCTATCATGAGCTCAATTTGGAGTTGAGTAGGAGCTTCAAAAGTTGACTACAATAGCACTCTGCATTTAGGCAGCCTCATTCTACACATTTTGATCAGTCTTGGGAGATTTGACTTTTGACAGGGCAAAGGAACCCCAAATTGAAAAATTAAAGATGTTTTGGAAATTAGACTCGATGAGATTTACAAAGAGCTATCATGCATGTAATTTTGACACAAGGAAGGCCTTCAAATGTGTCCTACAAAAAGTCGCTACACACCAAAGTCCGGCTCTACACATAGAACTGGATCTACGCACTTGGGTGAATTTTTCAGTGTAAAAATGAATGGGAACTACACACCTAGGTGAGTGCACTACACACCTGGCATGTACACTCCAAATTGTTCCAAATCTCCTCAAATCTCCTCAAATCTCCTCAAAACTTCCAAATTTCTTCTTTGCAAGTAAGTAACACAATCACTCTTGTTGAAAAGAGGTTGTTGCATCAGCCTTTGGTGATTTTGTCTCTCAAAAAGTCAAACCCTAGTTTTCACTAAATTATCTCCTATATTTTGAAAGCTCACTCATTTATGGTTGTCCTATATCATCTATTTGCTTTTCCTTAAACCCTATTCCCTCATATATTTGCTTTTCCTTAAACCCTATTCCCTCATATATTTTCCCGAAATCCCATTCTCACATACATTCTCCCCAAGCCCTACAAGCCCTACTCACATCACCAAACCCTACCCACTCTCCCTAAAACCCTACTCTTCCCTAAAATATATTCAACATACATTTTCCCACTCCCTCTTTCATACCCTTTGTCGATTTCATTCCTTCACCTTATTTCCACACTATTATCCATAAACATCCATATACAACCACTTTTGTAAAACTAAAGGAGAACAATGGAAAGAGACACTCAGTGATAGTTCCATGGAGAGACATAAGTAGCCCAGCAAGGGCAAAGGTAAAGGCAAGAAAAATATGCAAGAGAAGGATCCTACTAATGGGCAAGAGAGAGACTTTGTCCTTGTTGATCATGAGGAGGCACAAGGAGTGGACGTCATTGACATGGATGCTCAAGATCCAAGGACAGTCAAAGACATGATCATTAAGGAACAAGAGGCTGAGATACAAGACTTGTTAGTCAATTTAGAGAGGGATAAATGGGTCATCAATTATCTAGAGCAAGAAAACAAACAATTGACCAACAAGCAAGTCCTCATGGAATTGCAAATTTTCAAGGAGAACCGGCAAAAGGCTAAGAAGGAAAAGGTCAAGTTGACCTCTATTGAGCAAGAGATTGAGAATGACTGGGAAACTTGGCTTGAAAGGGTCAACATACACCTTTAAAGGCTTTTTGAGAAGGCCAATAGTGACAATAATATACTTTGCCACATGGCCTACCGCTACATGACCCGAAACAAAATATGCAATATAAGGATGAGGAAGCTTAAGACAAGGTTGAGGAAGGCCTTAGGGAGCAAAAAGAAGCATGGAAAACTAAAAATATTGGCTAAGGCCTCACTATCCCATCAAAGAAATTAATGAGAGTGCCTTGTGCCAAATCTGGGCAAGTTTTGGTGAGTTTTTGTCATTTTGAAATTTTGAAATTTTCCAACACAAAAAATTGCATTAGGTGCATAGCATTGGTGGCAGCACACTTTTAACTAGAGGACTTTATGAAGAAATAGTTTGCATATTTGGATTCATCATGATGAGAACATCAATCCCTAAAATTTTCAGCAATTTTGGAGCAAATGTTGGTCACCTAAATGTCACAAAACCATTAAAAAATGCCCTCTCTGCCTCTTTTTGGACACACAGGAAGCAGCCTTGGGAGATTCCACTTTTGAGGGGGGGAATGACCTCCAAATGAAAAACGTTAAGCTATTTCAGAAACTAGAGAGGAATACCTTTCCAATGAGATATCTTGGGCTCAATTTGGATAAGTAAAAGGCCTCCACAATCAGCTTAGAACTAACGCTACACACCTGGCCAGTGGCGCTACACATAGAACCAGTTTGCTCAAAAATCCAAATTTCTTCTAGTTTTTCTACAGGTTGACTTTTTCTCTCATCTTGGATGAATTTATTATTGTAAATTATGCTATGTTATGTAAATTCAATTTTAAAATGACCTTAAAGGGTAGATTCGTCATTTTGAGGTGGTTTGGGGGTGAATGAATCAGTTTCCATGGTTTTAGAGGCAAGTTGTTCCACTGCCTATATTCTTGTTCCTAGTTTAGAAATGGTTGAAATAGACCCTTATCTATTTGATTGGACCCATGATGCCTAGAATAGGTGGTTTTCATGTCTATATTATGTATTTTCTTCCTCATTTATAAGGGTTGGACTCTCTTGGATGCTCAGAGCTACATGGTACATCTCTACAGCAGTTTAGCAAGGAAATAAACTAGGATTTGCAGCTAGTTTTGTGGGATTTTTGTGGTAATGTGTTTTTACATAGTTTCTCCTTCTGTAACTAGTTATTCTCATGTGTTATGTGTGCCAAAATCTAATTCATTCTTCTAAACTAAATGAAATCATGATAGATAGGTAAAATAAATTGGTGACAGTGCTTTGCATTGGGAATACATTTAGTTTTTGATGTTTTCTACACTTTGAAGAGGATAAATGATCTCTAAATGCCCTCCTTAGCTCCTCATCAGTCTTAGGCCTGCCATCTCACTCAATTACAGGTGCTTAAAAACCTACCTACCTCGCCTCACAGAACACCTTGCATTCCTAACTTGATTTCCCGGACCCAAAGCTGCCTACTCCATTTGATCCAACAACAAAACCTTCAAAATCAACCAAAAACCCTAGAGCTACTATACCTAGCCTAAAATCCATATTTAATTCAGTCATCTCAACTGAGACTAACAAGGATAGAGCCCTCTCCCGACCTGGTAAGGCTAGCTACAGGTTAAGCTTGGTTTGTGGTTATCCTAGGATTGCGTCCCTTCACCCTCAGGTCAATCTAGGCTTTAACACAGTGGCGACCATACTGGGGAATGTAGTATTATGTTCCTCAATAAAATGTATCAAGTTTAGATCTGATTTTTGATGGTGGATAATGATCAAACACAGGAAGGATGTAATCATTCACCTGGTGACTCTAAATCAGTTTCGAGATCAGATCCAAGGAATCCCCTGGAGGATGAACTTGACCAACAAAAATGTGAAAGGACAATATGAAAAGATCAAGTATTCAAGTTGGAATTTCATCCAAGAAGTTATGTTATTTATTATAAATTATTTCTTCTCGTTTCCCGAGAATGTCAGGAAGGCTTTACAAAGTATACTTTATTCGAGAAAAGATCCTAGATCTACATTTGATTCTTTCCCTTTGAATATTGCGAAACATTCACATGCCTTTGATCTCGATCAAGACACTTCTTTTAAATATTATCATTCTTGTCTTCAAATTGATGAGCCTAAAGAGACCAAGACGATTCTACACCTTTTGTACATATTCCTATACCTTGTAAAATTCGAGAAAGATACAAGCCTCTAATTTTACCTCCTATATCCCATGCTTTCCCTCAACATCATTACCTATATCTACCAAGATTTGATGATGAATGTGACAACATCACTTCTGAGAGACATGTACTGAATTTTGAGTCTTTTCTTGACCATTTTTAAGTTGATGAAGAAGATGTTAGTGTTAGGCTTTTTTCTCTTTCTTTGCAAGGCAAAGTCAAGAGTTGGTTCAAAACCCTACCTGATGCAAATATCTCAGATTTCTAGTAGTTCATCAAAGTTTTCCTCGATAAGTGGGTGGTCAGACAAAACCCTTTCTTGATTCTAGAAAAATATAACCAGCTGTAAAGGCTTCCAGGGGAGATAGTACAACAGTTTTCTCTTCAGATTTAACCAAATCTATTTTTTGATGTCGGTTAATATAATACCTCCTCCTGGATCCACTCTCTTGCACTACCTGGATGTCTTTGATCCAAAAATGGAGTTTTACCTGAGAGAAAGGAACCTTGCTACACTTGAAGAGATTCAAAACAATGCAGTAGATGTAGAGGCTAATCTATTGATCAGAAGGGCAAAGTTGAAGGAAGAATAGAGGAAGAACATAGATCCAGAAGAATCAACATCTTTAGAGGTAAAGCTCGACATTTTGGTAAGTGCAGTGGAAAAGATGATGCAAAAGATCACCACAAGGAATGAGTATGATGTTCAAGACCAAGGCTCATTGATTGAATAAGAACATGTGGATAATCTAAAACATTTTTTGTCTTATACCAATTTTCATAGATCTAATAATGATTGTTTTATGAATCATCTTGGAGAAGAGAGATCTGTTGATATAACATGTATGATTGATGATGTCTTTTATACTGATGATTTCCCTCAATTTGATCAGTATGATGATGATTATGTTCTCCAAACATAAACTAATCCTGTAGACAAATTAGCAGCTAGTTTGTGGAAGGAGGATGTTCACTTTCAGCAGCTTAGTGATCAGCTGTTGCATATCAGCTATGAAAGTGAGGAGGAAAGTGTAACAAATTTTGAAGTAAGTGAAGGATATTTTCCTTTTCATTTTACTTCATTTTAGTTCATCAAAGACAACTTTCATGCAATCAGAAATCAACCGTTAATAAGTTTTGATCTGGACCATTTTGAGGGCAATGAAATCCTTGTTTGAGACTTTTCATATCTAGATTTGCAGCCCCTTAATGCCATTGATTGTTAGGTTGTATATGAAGACTTGGAAGATGGAACATATGATCAAATGATGTAAGATGATTTCGTACCATTCTGTTTTGAATCATTTCAGTTTTTGAAGGGAAATTTGCATAGTATATCTTCAAATGAGTAGCTTGTCAAAAATCATGCAATCTCATTAGAACCAATAGAAAATGGGTTGCAACAGTCTTTGCAAGTTTTTCATGATCCAATAGCTAATGTGTTAAATGATGTATGCAGTAAAATTCTTTCTCCATTAGTTAACTATGAGCTTGAAAAAAGTATTGATACAAACTTGGTCTGGCAGTCAGTTTCTTTATCATTTACAGCAGGAGTCTACTCACAAAGTTCAGATGAACGTTTGCATTTAGGGTATGAGGAGAAGAAAAGCAATCCATTGGATGAGCTAAGTCCCAGTGCACATGAATTTCAAGATCCTTATGCAGTATTTTTGGAGCCGGATAGAGAATCTATATTATTCAACGTATATGTTTACAAGTTTTCATGGGAGTTGCCTTTCAGTAGTTCTCTCTTGTTGTTCATAAGCAAGCCCTTGCAGAGAATTCGAACAGCAGTCAAAATGCTTACTTGGTTGCATTGGTTGTTTCATTTCAATTGATCTGGTGATGAATAGTTAGAGTAATTTCTATTGAATAAGATCCATTTCGAGCATATCAAGTTAGTTTTTAATTGACTAAAAGTTAGTTTGGGTCATCAAGTCATTAGTTTTCAGTTTGAGTTTGTTTTTACTCCATGCCTAATGGATAAGGCTACTAGGTCTATGGTGTCCTTTACACCTCCAAGGAACTACCATCCCCAATGGATCCAATGTTAGTGTTAGTCTTTGAAGCCTTCCACCAACGATCAAACATGCTCTTACAAAGTGGTCTTAGGGTGTCAAAGACAAATTTTGTCATTTTAGTGAGCCTTCAAGTAAAATTTGGTCACTAGGTATTAGGTCTAGGATTTGTTTTCACTCCTTTCAAATTTTTCCAAGTGTCAGTCCATGTCACCATTCGGCTGATTGTACCATCATTCAAAAATTTGTCATCATCATTTCAAGTTCCAATGGGTCATTTTACATCTTGTTTGTGCTTCAATTGTACTTGCTTAAGGCTCATTTCCCTCTTCTAGGGATTTTGTTTCTGAGCAAGACAAAGTGAATTTGGAAAATGTGAGAGGGGTTTTTTTCTACAATAGGTGAAGGAAGAAAAACCTCTTTCACTTTTTATACAGGTGTCATGGTTTTAGAGAAATGTCAAAAATACAGTTGCCACGGGAGAGTTGCTGCACCTTTGGAGTGACCTTGGTAAAATCAATTTTTCTCATATATGGAATGACCAAATGACTTTCTTGATGAGTCAAATGATACACAGACACAAAGATATTTCCAATGAGTTATCATGAGCTCAATTTGGAGTTGAGGAAGACATTCAAAAATTGAATACAACAACACTCTGCATTTAGGCAGCCTCATTCTGCACATTTTGACCAGTCTTGGGAGATTGGACATTTTGCAGGTCAAATGAACTCCAAATTGAAAAATTCAATATGTTCTGGAAAGGAGACTTGACAAGATTTCCAATGAGCTATTCCATGCAAAATTTGAACACCAATAAGGCCTTCAAAAGTTTCCTACAAAATGGCACTATGCACCAAAGGCTGCACTATGCATAGAACGGGTGTTATGCACTTGGGTAACGTTTTCAGTGTAAAAATGAACGGGAGCTACGCACCAAACCGGTGCTATGCACCTGGGTGAGTGCACTACACACCTAGTAGATACACTCCAAATTATTCCAAATCTTCTCAAATCACCTCAAAACTTCCAAATTTCGTCTTTGCAAGTAAGTAACACAATCAATCTTGTTGAAAAGAGTTTGTTGCATCAGTCTTTGGTGATTTTGTCTCTCAAAAAGTCAAACCCTAGTTTTCATTAAAATATCTCCTATATTTTTAAAGCTCACTCATATATGGCTTTCCTATATCATCTATTTGCTTTTCCCTAAACCCTATTTCCTCATATATTTTCCCTAAATCCCATTCTCACATACATTCTCCCCAAACCCTACAAGCCCTACTCACATCACCAAACCCTACCCACTCTCCCGAAAACCCTACTCATCCCTAAACTCTTTTCAACATACATTTTCACACTCCCTCTCTCATACCCTTTTCCCATTTCATTCCTTCACCTTATTTCCACACTATTATCCATAAACATCCATATACAACTATATTTTGCAAAACCAAAGGAGAACAATGTAAAGAGACACTAAGTGATAGTTCCATGGAGAGACATAAGCAACCTAGCAAGGGTAAATGTAAACACAATAAAAAGATGCATGAGAGGGATCCTAGTGATGGGCAGGAGAGAGATTTTGTCCTTGTTGATCATTAGGAGGCACAAGGAGTGGATGTCATTGACTTGGATGCTCAAGATCCAAGGACTGTCAAAGACATGATCATTAAGGAACAAGAGGCTAAGATACGAGACTTGCCAGCCAATTTAGAGAGGGCTAAATTGCTCATCAATTATCTAGAGTAAGAAAACAAACAATTGACCGACAAGCAAGTCCTCATGGAGTTGCAAATGATCAAGGAGAACCGGCAAAAGGCTAAGAAGGCAAAGGTAAAGTTGACCTCTATTGAGCAAGAGATTGATAATGACCAAGAAACTTGGCTTGAAAGGGTCAACATACACCTTGAAAGGCTGCTTGAGAACGCCAATAGTGACAAGAAGATGCTTCACCACATGGCCTACCACTACATGACCCGGAAAAAAAATGCAATATAAGGATGAGGAAGCTTAAGGCAAGGTTGAGGAAGTACTTAAGGAGAAAAAAGGAGCATGAGAAGCTAAAAATCTTGGCTGAGGCCTCACTATGCCATAAAATAAATTTATGAGAGTTCCTTGTGCCAAATCTGGGTAAGTTTTTGTGAGTTTTTGTCATTTTGAAATTTTGAAATTTTCCAACACAGAAAATTGCATTAGGTGCGTAGCGCCGGTGGCGCTATGCTTTTGACTGGAGGACTTTTTGGAGAAATGGTTTGTATATTTGTATTCCACATTATGAGAAAATAAATCCGTAAAAGTTTTAGCAATTTTTGAGCAAATCTTGGTCACCTAAAGATAAAAAAACCATCAAAAAATGCCCTCTCTGCCTCTTTTTGGACACACAGGAAGCAGCCTTGGGAGATTCCACTTTTGAGGGGGGAATGACATCCAAATGAAAAAACTTCAAGATGTTCCAGAAACTAGACAATAAGACCTTTCCAATGAGCTATCTTGGGCTCAATGTGGCTAAGAGGAAGGCCTCCAAAATCAGCTGAGAATTGGCGCTACACACCTGGCCAATGGTGCTACGCATAGAACCAGTTTGCTCAAAAATCCAAATTTCACCTAGTTTTTCTACAAGTTGACTTTTTCTCTCATATTGCATGAATTTATGATTGTAAATTATTCTATGTTATGTAAATGTAATTTTAAAATGACCTTAAAGTGTAGATTCATCATTTTGAGGTGGTTTGGGGGTGAATGAGTCAGTTTCCATGGTTTTAGAGGCAAGCTGTTCCACTGCCTATATTCCTGTTCCCACTTTAGAAATGGTTGAAACAGTCACTTATCTCTTGGATTCGACCCTTGATGGCTAGCATAGGTGGTTTTCATGTCTATATTACGTATTTTATTCCTAATTTGTAACGTTTGGACTCTCTTGGTTCCTCTGAGCTATGTGGTACATCTCTACAGCCGTTTGGCAAGGAAATAAACCAGGATTTGCAGCTATTTTTTTGGGACTCTTTTGGAATGTGTTTTTGCATAGATTCTCCTTCTGTAACTAGTTATTCTCATGTGTTATGTGTGCCAAAATCTAATTCATTCTTCTAAACTAAATGAAATCAAGATAGATAGGTAGAATACATTTTTGACAGTGCTCTGCCTTGGGAATACATTTAGTTTTTGATGTTTTCTATAGTTTGAAAAGGATACATGATCTTTGCATGCCCTCCTCAAATCCTCATCAGTCTTAGACCTGCCATCTCACTCAATTAAAAGTGCTTAAACACCTACCTACCTCGCCCCATAGAACACCCTGCATTCCTGACTTGATTTCCCGGACCTTAAGTTACCTGCTCCATTTGATCCAGCAACAAAACCTTCAAAATCAGCCAAAAACCCTAGAGCTACTATACCTAGCCTAAAATCCATATTTAATTCAGTCATCTCAACTGAGGTTGACAATGAGAGAGCCCTCTCCTGACCTAGTAGGGCTAGCTACCAGGTTAAGCTTAGTTTGTGGTTATCCTAGGATTTCTTGCCTTCAGCCTGAGGTCAATCTAGGCTTTAACAGGCAGTAGATTGCTAGTTGGATCAAATAATAGGATGGTTTATAACCAAATTCGTGATAGACATTGTTGTGTAGGTAAATCCCCTCTACGGACAAAGGCAATCCCACTAGCCTAACTAAGGTCTAGCAACAATCAAACAACGCTAACACGCAGGTTCCTAATTGCAAAATAAAGGCCAAGATGAGAGCCTACCTCGAATCCAACGCTTATATTCGTAGAAGGTTCGTCGCTTCCATTCTTTCGCTTCAGCTGGTCGCAATCCTCATGATCCCCGTGATTAGACACCTGCACAAGCAAAGGACAAGACAAATACAAGCATAAAATCCGGGAAATGCAACTATGTATCAGTCAGAAAAGATACAACTCAAACATCATAATAAAGACACATGAGTGGAACCATAATGATAGTTTTCTATTATTATTGATAAAACAAAAGAGAATACAACCAAGTTCTAACGTCAGATCCTCCTTTGGTTGGGTCCAGCCAGCAAGTCCCTCAAGCATTCACCCTTGAAGGTAGGTATCCCAAGACAAAACGCTCTCTCACACAAGTTTACACAAGATGGAAACACTTCACAACCTTCCTTAAGCACTCTAGCAATCCCACACTTGTCACACCAGCTGCCTATCAAGCTCACACACTATCAGCAATGCTCTAAACACAATCAATTCCAAAACTAGCAGCTCATGGCAATGGTGGAGGCTTAAATAGGAGAAGGAGTCTCCATGAATGGTGGGATGATGAGCTTATCTCCAAGGAAGGTGGCTCAAATGGCGAAACAGACATGCTAGAGAAGGGACGGTGACATTTACAAGGCCAACAACCAGGTCTGGAGTCATCTGGAAGGCCAGTTGTTAGAACAAATTTGCCCAAACTGGATCATCGCGGGTACATAACTGCATTGGAGTGCTGACATCGCTGCTGAATAACAAAGAAATTCATATCAGTGCGATCAGATATAAGGAACAGACGCGTTGTCACATGAAATTCGACCAGCGCGGGAATCATGTGTGCTTCTGCGCTAGAAGCGCATGAGGTCTATTTTGGAGCGCTCATCGGCACGTTTATTTTTACAACAGTCGCGATGATAGAAGAACTTTAGTAAAGTGGGTCATTTGGCAACATTAGAGAGCATGAGCATGATTAATTTGGTCCCATGACACAGTAGGAAGACTGACAGGGAGACAGTGACAAATTACTGTGTAACAGATGCCCCCTAAAGCATGAAGCTCGAGAGAGTGGGAGGGGTGAAATGCTTTACGAAACTAGCTAAACTGGAAGACCACCAGGAAGAACCTGCACGTAGTACAACTGATATGTCAAATACATGATGTACATGGTATGGGCATAGCCATCCATAATAGAGTACATAAAAATCTGGATCCCAGGTATGGACGCAGCCATCCGATGAGGATCAATAAATGGACTCAGGCATGGTCACAGCCATCCAATGAATGAGTCATGTAGTGATTATAATAATCCACAAAATGCTTCCCGGATCTCAATATAAAAAATCCGGGGTCTTTCGCTCCAACTCGACCCGAACAAAGTACAAGTTCAAGCATGCGAATATAGGATTCGAAGTCGAACATGCGAGAACATCGTCTGATTACCATTCAATGATGAAAACTGTTAACAGACGCGAGAGGTACCACCAATAATGACAATGGTCCTCAAGGTACTATAGGTATAATCTACGGCATGCGAATGAGTGAGCTGGTGTCGAACACTCATAGAATCATTCAATCGGAGGCTAATGATGAAAACCTCGCATCGAACACGAAGAACCTGCCATTGAGGCATGCAGACTCTAAGGCACCTGAAGGGAGTCTCTAGGGTAGCTTCATGGATAATGAGCTGAAGTCGACAGGAAGTGACCTTGATCGGAGGTGGGCCATAATGTTTCCCACATCATCGACGTGAGATAGAGAGGGATAAAATGTTTTGTGTGAGATATTAGAGGGAGGTTGAGTATTCTGCAGAGGTCAACTTCTCTTGAACATATCAGCGGCACGACAGCGGACTTGGTAGTATTTGATGTCAAATGATCAGTGGTCATGGTGACAACGTGATGAGCAGATGAATGGTCAAACAGGATAACCCAAACCCATGGAGGCAAGTGTGAAACAAGATGAGATGTCCCCACCCAGTCACGAATGCAGACAAGTGCCATGTTGAAGAGCGACATACTGCCGACATGACGATGATTACGGTTCCTTTATTCCCCCACCATTTCTGGCGAGTACCCAGGTTATTTTTGGATGGCAAGCTTGACGGGGATAGCATATGCTTGAGAGGCGTCATCACAATAGAACCCGATGCCATTAAAGTTTTAAAGAGTCTGACAAAGGAAAAACTCGGCGTCTTTTCATATTTAGAGAGTTTGAAAAGACAATGAAAAGGAAACTCCATGGGTGTCCTTTTTTGTCAAGTTGTGTCTCTTGAGCCCGAAAAAGTATAAAACTATGCTCGAAAGAACTGCCCAATCATTACGACCGAGGAGTAATTTTCATAAATAGTGATTTTGATCTAAAAAAGTAAAAAATCGATCAAAACCACGTCGCTTCCTGACCATTAACGAATTCGAAACGACAAAAATTTGGCAATCTTTTTAAGTTTAAACGGTCGAAAAAAAGAGCTTTAAAGGCAACCACCTCTCGTTTCTTTTAACGAGTTGAGAGGGAGACTCGGCTATCTTTTCTTATTTCACGTTGAAAAAGAGCTTAAATCCGACGTTTCGGAACCAAGTGCGTATAGAACCGTCGTAATTCCACCAGTATGAGAATCTGCACAAGGAACACCGCACGCGTAAACCTGTTCGAAATAATATAGAAAACATGCATAAAAACATAGTAAAACTATATTGGAGCCAAGAATATGGTAAAAACCATCATAAAAAACCCATATGGATGAAAAATAATATTTAATTTTCAAAATTTACCATAAATAGGAGGGTAAACCAAATTTTTTAGCATTGTTACCATTTGGAGCTTTGGAGAACGACTTGGAGTTGTGAGGTTGACGAGCCAAATTCCACCCCGTACGTGCATCGAAGATCCTGTAGTCTGTATTAGGTAGGTTCATCTTCCCTTACGCTCCATTTTGAAGTCTTTTTGCTGCATTTTAACGGTGGGAAGTGGTGGTTTGGGCAGATTTTTTGAAGCTCATTCCGCTCTCGGTCAGCGCGGATTTCCCTATCGGGTCCGCGCTGATCGAGAAAAATTTCCACTGACCACTCCTGGATCAGCGCGGAAGAGTGATGTGCTTCCGCACTAACCTAGTAAAAATTATCAAAGGGCGCCATTATCAGCGCGACTGTTTTAAAAACAGTCGCACTGACACCGCACAACAAGTTTTTTGACAAATGAACGTATGAAACTTTATGAACAGGGCCCTAATGAATGTTTTTGATCATGCAGGGTATAACGGCATTCGTTTGGCAGGAACCCACTCATGATAACGAGGATATAGCAGCTTTTACCGATGCTGGGTGTCGAAATGCAATGCGGGCGAGCAGGTTGCTTAACTTCTTCCTAACTCCACGCTTGTGAGCACAACCTGACCTTCTTGAGTTCTTGATCAGAGCCTAGAATCCCACTGATGGGAAAAATTTGTGATCTGAGGCCGAGACATCGAGTTCCATTACACAGATATCTATTTTTTGACCGGGTTATCACGTCGAGGTGAGATGCCTATTCTGGAGGGGCAGCGACCCGGTGGTGATACTCTAGATATGTTGATGGCCCAGGTGTGCCCACGGGCACGCAAGACACGGAGTGGGAAGGTAGAAATTCCTATGGTGGAGGACATCGTCCTTCAAACTATACTCTTCATGGTAACTCAGGCAGCGGGCTCCCTAGCCAATCACGAGGCCTCAAAGGCCCATCTCCGATTGGCTGTCAAATCCTTGAACCCTACCATATTCAACTGGGCAGCGGCAGTAACGACAAGTATGAAGAGACAGCTGACCAACTGCCGTCGAGGTGAGTCGAAGAAGTTTGGCTACGGGTCGATTTTACTCTCGCTCATGCTAGAGCGGGTGCCAGCATTGCAGCTGTAGGATATGGTCGTGGACCCACCTAGGGGCCCTCGAGAGACAAGGGCCACACGATGGGGCCAAGTCATGCCACGAGGAGGTGGCGGTCAACCAATGGCATGGCGAGTATACTTCCGAGAGTGGTTGGAGAGGCAGACTATTTTTGTGGAGGACTGGCCATATGTCGGCATAGACTTCCGCGGAGACCCAGACATGCCGCTGCCTGCTAGAGAGCAGTGGGATGATGGTGGTAAGACACTTGATCTCATTTTTTGATTTTTTATTTTTGTGATGTTTTTTATTTTTTCATGTACATGTCCTAATGACAAACGCTATGGTATGTAGATGTAGGACCAGTGAGACCCCTTGGCTTGGCCCCGGAGGCGCGGAGGGATGCACAGGGCATTAGAGATCTAGCCGTGGCTCCTCCGGGAGATGATACGATGGAGATTGTGATACAGAACCTTGAGGGCTTGCTAGTAGGGATCCCAGATTACCAGGGGATAAAGGAGGTCCACATAGCGTCTCAGATCCATATAGTGGGGGTAGAACCTAGGATGCACCGCATTTTGAGGCGGGTGGCACGAGCGGTTGTGGCTTATAGGGAGCACAACCCACCACAGTAGATATCTAGGTCTTTATTCCCGACTGGTGATTTTTTGAGAGACATGTGTCTCAGATGTACAGAGAACACAGGTCCTATCTAGACATGTACACTTATTTTTGAGCGCCTCGGTGCGCCACACGATATATATAATATATATATATATATATATATATATATATATATAATATATTTATATATTTATATATACATATGTTTTATGGTCTATTTCACTTTATGCTTCTTGTATTATGTTGATTCACGTGTTATGCAAATGCCTGTCTAATACATAATTAGTTAATGCATTGGTTAACGTATTAAGTCGTCTTGGAATATGTTGATAAGTAATGAAATCAAAATCCCTTTCTAATAACTTAACACGTAAATACAACCTTAAAATCCGATGATTTCTGATGGAATAATGCCCGTTGAGTTGGTGGACTACAATTTGAGAATCCAAGTTTACAACCAATGTGCAAATGCCGAGGTTAATCGCCTCAGCTAATAATTCAATCACATCACTATATTCAGCAACATTGTTCATCGTACAACCCAGACAAACCCCTTGAATATCTACTAACTCACCATGAGGATCGTAGATCACCCATGCCGTGGATGACAAGATGTGAGTACTGCGGGAAGCACCATCAGCGAAACCAACGTAAGGTGATCCAGACATCTGTTCAAGAAGCAAAAGACCCAATAAGCGGCAATCATGCCGACATAAAAACTAAAACAAACATGCACACAAAACACACTACTGAAAGCATACGTATGTACAAAAAGAGAGAGTGCCTGGACTCATGCATAGTATTTTTTGAGATATTTCGGGGCCTATCCAGGGGATTACCTTCATAATCTATAAGCTCGTAGGCACCTTTTTGTAAAACTCTTTTCACAATATAGGGCCCATGCCACATAGGCTCGAGTTTTCCTACCCCCAACTTATCGTTAGCTTGATCATAGAGCAGTACTAGGTCTCCCTCAATGAAAGAGCGGGGGTTAATAGTGTTATCGAAGTGAGTTTTCACTCGCTTCTTCTGAGCTTCAATAGCTAAGGAGGCTAGACGACGATTCTCATCCAGCCGTTCTAAGTAAAGAAGATGCTCTTCTACTAGAGTAGTATCAGGGAGCAACTCGAAAACTATCTTCAGTGAAGGAATCTCACACTCAATAGGAAGGGTCACCTCCAGCCCGTAAACTAACTGAAAAGGAGTGAAACCAATGGCGTCCTTCACGGAGGTACGGTAGGCCCATAAAACAGAGAACAACATCAGATGCCAATTGGACTTATGCATGCCAACAGTTCTTTGAAGCATCATGACCAAAACCTTGTTCACGGCTTCCACTTGACCGTTTGCCTGATGATAGTATGGGGTCGAACTATCATGCCTAAGGCCCAACTGGGTTGTTAACTCGGTCATCATGTGATTACGAAAATGTTTTCCGTGATCAGTGATGATGGCTTGGGGTACTCCGAACCGCGAAATAACATGATTGAACAAGAACTGCACCGCGGTGTGACCGTCTTCTGATAATGTAGGCATCACCTCGGCCCATTTTATGAAATAATCAACAGTAGTGATGATGTACCCATGCCCCCCGGCCGAGTGAGGGTTACAGGTCACACAATCGATGCCCCATTTGGCAAAAGGGCTGACGGTTACAACGGGGTGCAGTGGAGCAGGGGGTGCACGCATCTTCCGTTGGTAAATCTGGCACTCATGACATGAACGGATAGCAAGAATGTAATCCTTGAAAATGGAGGGCCAGAAATAGCTAGCACAGAGGATTTTCTGTGCGGTGGCATATCCAGACATGTGACCACCACAAGCACCAGAGTGGCAGTCATTCAGAACTCTCTCGGCTTCTTCGAAGGTCAAGCATCGGCGAAGAACATAATCAACACCGAGACGGTATAGGGTGTCCCCAACGATGCGATATGGTTGGGCTTGATGTCGGATCCGTCGACGAGCATCCTTAGAGGTCTCGGGATGGAAGGAGGATGTTTGCAAGTAGACAATAATATCCTCGTACCAAGGATCGAGGGTGCTTATGAGAAAGAGAGTTTCGTCTGGAATGGAATCCTCTAACTGAGAGGAGGCAGCAGGGGATGGCAAAGAACACAACAGCTCGGTGAAGACAAGTGATTTCTTAGACTTGGTAGCAGTGAATTCCAAGTCAAACTCTTGGAGGATGACTATCCACTTCAAGTATTTTCCCCCCAACAACTGGTGTGACAGAATATAGGTCATGGGGTTGCAATCGGAGATCACTATCGTAACGCAACAAGATATAGTGACGGAAATGTTGAACAACATAAACAGCAACGAGGGCCAACTTCTCGACATAAGCATATCGATTTTTCGTATCTAACAAGTTGTGGCTAAGGTAGTAGATAACATGTTCGATGCCATTGTCGTCATCCTGAACCAAAACCATACCGATGGTGGTATCAGTAGCGGCCAAATACAACGTATAATCGCGATGATAATTTGGAGGCCGCAACAAAGGGGCGGAAACTAGAAGAGTTATAAGATGTGCAAAAGACTCCTCAGCTATGGCATCCCATCGAAACGGGGTGTCGTGCTTGAGTAACCACGTGAAACCTTTTGCCACTTCAGCATAATTCAAGATAAATCATCGCAAGAAGTTTGCTTTACGCTGCAAACTCTGCAGTTGCCACAAAGAAGTAGGGGGAGGAAGATTCAAAATGGCTTCGACTTTAAGGGGATCCAAGCGGATGCCCTCTCGGGAGACGATAAACCTTAGAAGTCGGCCAGATTCTATGCAGAAGACACATTTATGCGAGTTAAATCAGATATTGTAGTGTCGACAGTGGAGAAAAATCTCGCAGAGATGTGACGGGTGGTCTGGGCGCTTAGTCGAATGAGCAGGAAGGTCATCCAGATAAGGCTGTACGATGTGCCAGATATTGTGAAAGGCGTAAGACATCACACGTTGAAAAGTGGCGCCGGAATTCTTGAGACTGAAAGGGAGCCTTTGGTAAGCGAAAGTACCCCGTGGACAGATAAATGTCATCTTGTGTTGATCAGCGGGCGCGATATTAATCTGGTTGTAGCCCAAAAATCCATCCATAAACGAATATATTTCACTCCCAGCACACTCATCAATGAGTTGGTCAATGAAAGGTGTGGGGTAGTTATCTTTCGGGCAGGCTCGGTTAATATTGCGATAATCGACACAAACACGAATAGTACCCTGCTTTTTATCCACAGGGACAATGTTAGAGACCCAATATGTGAGTGGGATAGGGTAAATGAAACCAGCTTTAAGAAGTTTTTCAACTTCCGCTTTGATAGCTGCGGCCTTGCGGGGGTGCACAGGGTGCAAACGCTGACGAATAGGTTTGGCTCCTGGATATGTAGGTATCTCATGCACAACAATGTTTGGATCAATGTCGAGCATCTCTTCATAAGACCATGCAAGTATGTCACAGAATTCGCAAAAAAGTGCTATATAGATTTGAATCTCCTCAAGAGTGTGAGTGACTCCTATATAGATGTTCTCGACAATCCCTAATTTGACAAAGATGTCGATAGGTTGGGTTTGCGTAATGTTCCCCAAATTCCCTTCAGATGATACTTGATAGATCTAAATAGGCATCTGAAGAGGTTGTGAAGGGAGACACGGAGCAAACCGCTCGAGACAAGCCAACGTTTCCCGAAGGGTAGGGAGAAATGAGGAACGGTGGTGAAGATTGAACCACGGAGGCTCCTCGAGAGACATGGTCTCTATGATGGCTTCGTCGGAAGGAAATATTTCCTTTAATGGATTCGAGGAGGCACATTCTCCAAGCTAGGGGGAATAGTCGTATGAGTCAAGAGCTCCGCTTAAAGAAGCGGGTTCAGTAGGAGGAGCTGATACAGCAGCGATTTCGATGTAATTGAGCTCGGTGGGACTCAACAGCATCTCCTCACCCCACGATTCTATCTGGTCGATGGGGGGGAGGACCCAGGGATCAAAACGAACCGAAATCATACTGATGGAGGCAAGGTTGGGAGGTGGGAGGGAGAAAACACCCATAAGGGTGGGATCTTTGAAGAGCCCGGCTCCCACACTCTCAAAAGGGATGGAGGTATGCTCCATGAAAGGCACATTTCCTTAAGAAGAAGAAGCGAAGAAGGATAGCTGGTCTACCGTGACAATTTTCCCTTAGTGAGGGAACCAGATGACATGGAAGAGGGATGAAGCCACGGAACGCATGGCATATGTCCAACTCTAGCCCAGAAGGAGGTTGTAAGTAAGATTCGCGTCAACGACCTCAACTTCTACCTCAACGGTTTTCCCTTCTAAAGTGATCGGCAATCATTGAAGAATACCATAGGGATGGGATTCTCTCCCATCGAAAGCTTCCAATGTCGTAGGAGACTGGCTCAGAATCAGAGACCCGATCGCTTTCCAACAAGCAATAGACATGATGCAAGTTGACGCGCCCTCATCAATAACTGTACGATGGATCATTTTTGAATTGATGATGACTTGTATAAGAAAAGCGATCTGATGAGGCAACCTTGGGACATGGCTCTCGAGATCAAAGGTAATCAGAGCCGAATCTGCCGGGTCGATGCCACCGATGGTCGATAGCAGGGACTTCCTCTGAGGGGGGAAGCTCTGGAGAACTTCTAAGGCGGACATAGCTGACGGAGCCTGCGCTAAGTCCTCAACTATGCTATAGTGTTGAGTAGCATGAGAATTTGGGTTGTAAGATGATCTCCTAAGTACTCCTTTGGGAGGGGGTCAGATGGTCGTCTCAGTACTTGGTCTCTCGATATGGAGCGGACCAGAGCTGGATGAAGGAGCACTTGAGGGAACCTCGGGCTCCTTCCCAACGGACGATGGATACTCCTTTGTTCGAGTTGTTACATGAACGGGAATGGATCCAGCCATGAAGACTTGGGAACCAAAGGGAGAAGAAGATGGATCAGCCACCATTTGAGTCTGTTGAGAGGGGAAAGGTTCTTTAAGAACTGCAGGAATCCCAGGAGCGCCTTTCAACAAATGACTAACCTCGGACCGCCTTGGGCAGTCTTTAGTGTAGTGATCCTCCTCACAGATGAGACAAGGATATTTGGGTTTGCACTTAGCCCTTCCTCGGATGGAGGTTTGGAGGAATCCTATTTAGGTTGTTCAGACTTATTCTTTGCTTTCCCCTTTTTCTTTCCTTTCGAGGCTTTACTCGCCGTGGTGGACTGGACGACGTTAACCTCGGAAGTGCTTCCATAATTTGAACCACCCTGAGAAGTGTTTTCGTTAGAAGCATCCGACTTTTGCTTCCCAGGGTTTGAGGATGATTTTTTGGACGACGGATTCACAAAGCCAATAACTCCATCAACAGATGTCTTTGGTGAAGCCTTGGATGTACCGGGTCTCGGGGCATCAGGAAAATACTCATACAAAGTACCTGACTGAGAGTAAACTAAGTCAAGGTACTGAGCACGCGCGATCGCTTGCTCTTCAGTCACACAGGCTCCCATAGCAATATCCCGTGCAATTTTAGGGACAAAGGAAGTTGTGAACTAATCGGTGAGGAGTTGATCAGGAATCTAAAACTTGATCAACCGACGACGCCTTCTCCATTCATGTATATGATTAGAGATGTGTGTAGCCGTATCTTGCTTGAGAGACGTAAGGAGATGGGTCCCTGTCTCGTACCGAATGGGTAACTGAAAATGAGTGAGGAATGCCATAGCCAATGAATTGAAATCTTGAAAAGACCCATGGGTCAATTCAATGTAACATTTAGTAGCGGAGCCAGTGAGAGTCCTTTGGAACAGGCGAAGTCGAACTGAATCATCAAGCCATGAATTGGACGAACACCAAAGGTGATAAGTCATTACATGGGCTTGAGGATCCTCTCCAGCCTTGCCGTTGAATTTGGGACAGTCGCCAGGTATCTTAGTTGGAACTGGTGGCCATTGTGGATTATGCAAAATAGGATCATTTGTTAACTTCGACACATCGGGCAATTCCAACGTCGCTATAAATGGTAGATGCGGGTTGAAGGACATTTGCGGATATGAGGTAGGGCCAGAGTTCCATCCAGTTTTTGGTTGCCCCCATTGACCTTGTCTGGACGGACCAGGTCCAAAAGGACCTTGTCCATAGGAACTTTGTCCATAAGGGTTGTTACACAGTAATTTGTCACCGTTTGTCACCGTCCCTGTTACCCCTCTCCCGCAACTTGGAGGACCCATTCCGGGACTTGTGAGAAGTGACAAGACTTGAAACCACTTGCCTTATTCACCTCTAAACATGAGCTTCATCTGCCCTTAAGACATCTCCTGCTCATTGCCCTTAAAAACAGCCCTTTTTGCATTAGCGCTGGTGCCTTGTGTTATGCCCACGCCAATGGGGAAAATCCTATTGAAAGGGCGCGCCATTAGCGCTCTGTCCCAGAGTCACAATTGCGCCAACCATTTTGGGCAAAGTTTTGAACTAAAACCTCCGAAGGTTCTGTCCAACTCATTCACCAAACTGATTCCAAGTTGAGTGAGGATGGTTTGGCTTCGAATCTCCTTGGATGGAAAGTAGT